>PUFA01001245.1:0-48772 GCA_003508835.1 Eonycteris spelaea
CCCGCTTCGAACGAAATTCCCGTGTGCACACAGGGGGCTATCACCGATCGCATTCCTGCGTAGCAGATGTTCGATGAGTCCAGGCAAGCGACATAACGCTGATCTGCAATCTCCTCTCAGCGAAATACGCTGTGCAAACCGGAGGAGAAACCGTCAGTTGCCATATGCGCTGCGTTTGGCAACAGAAGCTTGCAGAAGTAAGTGGCTGAAATCAGAGTAAAGACCTGAAGCCCTAACCCTCAGAGTCACCTCTCGTCCTTTTCTGGCATTAGGGCATGCACGGAAGAAGCAGGAATGTTCTAGCAGTGTGTCAGAGCCTGTTCAAATACATGTTCGAAAGCCGCTTCCCAGTTCGATGAGGTTCCAGGACATATGACTCTTGAATTATGGAGCGCCTCATTGAGGAATAATTCGACAGCCACAGCGTCCCCAGGACACATTCTCTTCACATTCGCCTTGGACACCACAGGGAAGATCCAGGCGCTTCTCTCAATTCTGAACAGAAAACCTCGCACGAGGCGCATTTGCTGATGCTGCAGAGAAACCAAACTCGGATGGATTTCTCAGCGGCACGAAGGAGATGCTTTCTGCAGGAGCCTAGATCTCTAAAGAGAATTTGCCCACAGTCCTGTTTACGACAGCCGTTGAACTGTGTTGAGTTCGCAGTGTCTCCAAGGTGAGGGCATCCCGCTTCGAACGAAATTCCCGTGTGCACACTGGGGCTATCACCGATCGCATTCCTGCGTAGCAGATGTTCGATGAGTCCTGGCAAGGGACATAACGCTGATCTGCAATCTCCTCTCAGCGAAATACGCTGGCAAACCGGAGGAGAAACCGTCAGTTGCCATATGCGCTGCGTTTGGCAACAGAAGCTTGCAGAAAGTAAGTGGCTGAAATCAGAGTAAAGACCTGAAGCCCTAACCCTCAGAGTCATCTCGTCCTTTTCTGGCATTAGGGCATGCACGGAAGAAGCAGGAATGTTCTAGCAGTGTGTCAGAGCCTGTTCAAATACATGTTCGAAAGCCGCTTCCCAGTTCGATGAGGTTCCAGGACATATGACTCTTGAATTATGGAGCGCCTCATTGAGGAATAATTCGACAGCCACTCGTCCCCAGGACACATTCTCTTCACATTCGCCTTGGACACCACAGGGAAGATCCAGGCGCTTCTCTCAATTCTGAACAGAAAACCTCGCACGAGGCGCATTTGCTGATGCTGCAGAGAAACCAAACTCGGATGGATTTCTCAGCGGCACGAAGGAGAGTTTCTGCAGGAGCCTAGATCTCTAAAGAGAATTTGCCCACAGTCCTGTTTACGGAGCCGTGAACCTGTGTTGAGTTCGCAGTGTCTCCAAGGTGAGGGCATCCCGCTTCGAACGAAATTCCCGTGTGCACAGGGGGCTATCACCGATCGCATTCCTGCGTAGCAGATGTTCGATGAGTCCAGGCAAGCGACATAATCTGCCTCCTCTCAGCGAAATACGCTGTGCAAACCGGAGGAGAAACCGTCAGTTGCCATATGCGCTGCGTTTGGCAACAGAAGCTTGCAGCAAGTAAGTGGCTGAAATCAGAGTAAAACCTGAAGCCCTAACCCTCAGAGTCATCTTCGTCCTTTCTGCATTAGGGCATGCAAGGAAGAAGCAGGAATGTTTAGCAGTGTGTCAGAGCCTGTTCAAATATGTTCGAAAGCCGCTTCCCAGTTCGATGAGGTTCCAGGACATATGACTCTTGAATTATGAGCGCCTCATTGAGGAATAATTCGACAGCCACAGCGTCCCAGGACACATTCTCTTCACATTCGCCTTGGACACCACAGGGAAGATCCAGGCCTTCTCTCAATTCTGAACAGAAAACCTCGCACGAGGCGCATTTTGCTGATGCTGCAGAGAAACCAAACTCGGATGGATTTCTCAGCGGCACGAAAGAGTGCTTTCTGCAGGAGCCTAGATCTCTAAAGAGATTTGCCCACAGTTCCTGTTTTACGACAGCCGTGAACTGTGTTGAGTTCGCAGTGTCTCCAAAGGTGTGCACCCGTGTGCCATCACCATATCAATCGCATTCCTGCGTAGCAGATGTTCGATGAGTCCAGGCAAGAGGACATAACGCTGATCTGCAATCTCCTCTCAGCGAAATACGCTGTGCAAACCGGAGGAGAAACCGTCAGTTGCCATATGCGCTGCGTTTGGCAACAGAAGCTTGCAGAAGTAAGTGGCTGAAATCAGAGTAAAGACCTGAAGCCCTAACCCTCAGAGTCATCCTCTCGTCCTTTTCTGGCATTAGGGCATGCACGGAAGAAGCAGGAATGTTCTAGCAGTGTGTCAGAGCCTGTTCCATGTTCAAATACATGTTCGAAAGCCGCTTCCCAGTTCGATGAGGTTCCAGGACATATGACTCTTGAATTATGGAGCGCCTCATTGAGGAATAATTCGACAGCCACAGCGTCCCCAGGACACATTCTCTTCACATTCGCCTTGGACACCACAGGGAAGATCCAGGCGCTTCTCTCAATTCTGAACAGAAAACCTCGCACGAGGCGCATTTGCTGATGCTGCAGAGAAACCAAACTCGGATGGATTTCTCAGCGGCACGAAGGAGATGCTTTCTGCAGGAGCCTAGATCTCTAAAGAGAATTTGCCCACAGTCCTGTTTACGACAGCCGTGAACCTGTGTTGAGTTCGCAGTGTCTCCAAGGTGAGGGCATCCCGCTTCGAACGAAATTCCCGTGTGCACAGGGGGCTATCACCGATCGCATTCCTGCGTAGCAGATGTTCGATGAGTCCAGGCAAGCGACATAACGCTGATCTGCAATCTCCTCTCAGCGAAATACGCTGTGCAAACCGGAGGAAAACCGTCAGTTGCCATATGCGCTGCGTTTGGCAACAGAAGCTTGCAGAAGTAAGTGGCTGAAATCAGAGTAAAGACCTGAAGCCCTAACCCTCAGAGTCACTCTCGTCCTTTTCTGGCATTAGGGCATGCACGGAAGAAGCAGGAATGTTCTAGCAGTGTGTCAGAGCCTGTTCAAATACATGTTCGAAAGCCGCTTCCCAGTTCGATGAGGTTCCAGGACATATGACTCTTGAATTATGGAGCGCCTCATTGAGGAATAATTCGACAGCCACAGCGTCCCCAGGACACATTCTCTTCACATTCGCCTTGGACACCACAGGGAAGATCCAGGCGCTTCTCTCAATTCTGAACAGAAAACCTCGCACGAGGCGCATTTGCTGATGCTGCAGAGAAACCAAACTCGGATGGATTTCTCAGCGGCACGAAGGAGATGCTTTCTGCAGGAGCCTAGATCTCTAAAGAGAATTTGCCCACAGTCCTGTTTACGACTGCCTGAACTGTGTAGTGTTCGCAGTGTCTCCAAGGTGAGGGCATCCCGCTTCGAACGAAATTCCCGTGTGCACAGGGGGCTATCACCGATCGCATTCCTGCGTAGCAGATGTTCGATGAGTCCAGGCAACGACATAACGCTGATCTGCAATCTCCTCTCAGCGAAATACGCTGTGCAAACCGGAGGAGAAACCGTCAGTTGCCATATGCGCTGCGTTTGGCAACAGAAGCTTGCAGCAAGTAAGTGGCTGAAATCAGAGTAAAGACCTGAAGCCCTAACCCTCAGAGTCATTCTCGTCCTTTTCTGGCATTAGGGCATGCACGGAAGAAGCAGGAATGTTCTAGCAGTGTGTCAGAGCCTGTTCAAATACATGTTCGAAAGCCGCTTCCCAGTTCGATGAGGTTCCAGGACATATGACTCTTGAATTATGGAGCGCCTCATTGAGGAATAATTCGACAGCCACAGCGTCCCAGGACACATTCTCTTCACATTCGCCTTGGACACCACAGGGAAGATCCAGGCGCTTCTCTCAATTCTGAACAGAAAACCTCGCACGAGGCGCATTTGCTGATGCTGCAGAGAAACCAAACTCGGATGGATTTCTCAGCGGCACGAAGGAGATGCTTTCTGCAGGAGCCTAGATCTCTAAAGAGATTTGCCCACAGTCCTGTTTACGAGAGCCTGAACCTGTGTTGTTTCGCAGTGTCCAAGGTGAGGGCATCCCGCTTCGAACGAAATTCCCGTGTGCACACAGGGGCTATCACCGATCGCATTCCTGCGTAGCAGATGTTCGATGAGTCCTGGCAAGGACATAACGCTGATCTCCTCCTCTCAGCGAAATACGCTGTGCAAACCGGAGGAGAAACCGTCAGTTGCCATATGCGCTGCGTTTGGCAACAGAAGCTTGCAGCAAGTAAGTGGCTGAAATCAGAGTAAAAGGCCTGAAGCCCTAACCCTCAGAGTCACCTCTCGTCCTTTCTGGCATAGGGCATGCACGGAAGAACAGGAAATGGTTTAGCAGTGTGTCAGAGCCTGTTTTGATGTTCGAAAGCCGCTCCCAGTTGAAGTGAGGTTCCAGTCATATCTCTTGAATTTGGAGCGCCTCATTGAAGAATAATTCGACAGCCACAGCGTCCCCAGGCCACATTCTCTTCACATTCGCCTTGGACACCACAGGGAAGATCCAGGCGCTTCTCTCAATTCTGAACAGAAACCTCAGCACGAGGCATTTGCTGATGCTGCAGAGAAACCAAACTCAATGGATTTCTCAGGCAACGAAGGAGATGTTTGTACAGGAGTCTATATCTCTAAAGAGAATTTGCCCACAGTCCTGTTTATGACAGCCGTGAACCCTGTGTTGAGTTCGCAGTGTCTCCATAGTGTGCAACCCGTGTGCTATCACAAATCGCATTCCTGCGTAGCAGATGTTCGATGATGTCCAGGGAAGAGACATAAACGCTGATCTGCAATCTCCTCTAAGCGAAATACGCTGTGCAAACTGGAGGAGAACCATCAGTTTCCGTATGTGCTGCTTTAGCAACAGAAGCTTGCAGAAAGTAAGTCGCTGAACTCAGAGTAAAGCCTGAAGCACCTAACCCTCCAGAGTCATCTCTCATCCTTTTTCCTGCATTAGGGCATGCAGGAAGAAGCAGGAATATCTTAGCAGTGTGCAGGAAGTAAGTGGCTGAAATCAGAGTAAAGGCCTGAAGCCCTAACCCTCAGAGTCATCTTTCGTCCTTGTCTGGCATAAGGGCATTCAAGGAAGAAGCAGGAATGTTTTAGCAGTGTGTCAGAGCCTGTTCGGATACATTTTCGAATGCCGCTTCCCAGTCCCATGAGGTTCCAGGACATATGACTCTTGATTTTTTGGAATTCCTCGTTGAAGAATAATTCGACAGCCACCGTGCCCCCAGGACACATTCTCTTCGCATTTGCTTCGACACCACAGGGAAGATCCAGGCGCTTCTCTCAATTCTGACCAGAAAACCTCGCACGGGGTGCATTTGCTGATGCTGCAGAGAAACCAAACTCGGATGGATTTTCAGCGGCACGAAGCAGATGCTTTCTGCAGGAGCCTAGATCTCTAAAGAGAATTTGCCCACAGTCCTGTTTACGACAGCCGTGAATCGTGTGTTGAGTTCGCAGTGCTCCAAGGTGAGTACATCCCGCTTCGAACGAAAAACCAATGTGCACACAGGGGGCTATCACAGATCGCATTCCTGCGTAGCAGATGTTCGGTGAGTCCAGGCAAGCGACATATCGCTGATCTGCAATCTCCTCTCAGCGAAATACGCTGTGCAAACCGGAGGAGAAACCGTCAGTTGCCATATGCGCTGCGTTTTGCAACAGAAGCTTGCAGGAAGTAAGTGGCTGAAATCAGAGTAAAGGCTGAAGCCCTAACCCTCAGTCATCTTTAGTCCTTGTCTGGCATAAGGGCATGCAAGGAAGAAGCAGGAATGTTTTAGCAGTGTGTCAGAGCCTGTTCAACTACACGTTCGAAAGCTGCTTCCCAGTTCGATGAGGTTCCAGGACATATGACTCTTGAATTATGGAGCGCCTCATTGAGGAATAATTCGACAGCCGCAGCGTCCCCAGGACACATTCTCTTCACATTCGCCTTGGACACAACAGGGAAGATCCAGGCGCTTCTCTCAATTCTGAACAGAAAACCTCGCACGAGGCGCATTTGCTGATGCTGCAGAGAAACCGAACACGTATGGATTTTTCAGCGGCAAGAAGGAGATGCTTTCTGCAGGAGCCTAGATCTCTAAAGAGAATTTGCCCACAGTCCTGTTACGACAGCCTTGAATACTGTGTAGTGTTTGCCGTGTCTCCAAGGTGAGGGCATCCCGCTTCGAACGAAATTCCCGTGTGCACACAGGGGCCTATCACCGATCGCATTCCTTCGTAGCAGATGTTCGTTGAATCCAGGAAATCATCATATCGCTGATCAGCAATCTCCTCTCAGCGAAATACGCTGTGCAAACTGGAGGAGAAACCATCATTTGCCATATGCGCTGCGTTTGGCAACAGAAGCTTGCAGAAAGTAAGTGGCTGAAATCAGAGTAAAGGCCTGAAGCCCTAACCCTCAGAGTCATCTCTCGTCCTGGTCTGGCATAACGGCATGCAAGGAAGAAGCAGGAATGTTTTAGCAGTGTGTCAGTGCCTGTTCGGATACATTTTCGAAAACCTCTTTCCAGTTGAGTGAGGTTTCAAGTCATATGACTCTTGATTTTTGGAGCGCCTCATTGAAGAATAATTCGACAGTCACAGTGACCCCAGGACACATTCTCTTCTCATTTGCTTGGACACCACAGGGAAGATCCAGGCGCTTCTCTCAATTCTGAACAGGTAACCTCGACAAGGTGTATTATCTGATGCTGCAGAGAAACCAAACTCGGATGGATTTTACAGCGGCACGAAGTGTACAGAGATTCAAAATCAATAAGGAAATAACATCCTCAAATAATAAAATACACCAACTGGATATTATTGGCATTTACTGAGCCTTCCATCCCGAACAGCTGCTTACACATTCTTCTGTAGCGCACATGGAACATTCTTAAAAATCAATCACATACTGGGGCACAGAGATAGCCTCAGCAAATATAAGAAGGTTGAAGTGATACCAACCATATTCTCTGATCATAATGCTTTGAACCTAGAAATCAACTGCAAAAAAGGAAGCAGGAAGAACCAACATGCTATTGAAGAATAACTGGCTCAGGGAAGAAATAAAAAGAAGATCAAAAGATACATAGAAATGAAGGATAATTATAGTACAGCATATCAAAACTTTTAGGACATGGCAATAATGGTCATAAGAGAAGTGTTCATATCATTACAGGCTTACCTCCAAAAAAGAGAATGAGCCCAAGAAACAACCTGATGTTTCATCTTAACTAGAAATGGAAGAATAAATGAAGCCTCACGTCAGCAGAAGAAAGAAATATTCAAATTAGAGCAGAAAGAAATGAAATTGAAAACAAAACAAAATGATAGGAAACATAAATGCAACAAAGAGCTGGTTCTTTGAGGTGAATAAAATTGAGAAACCGCTGGCTAGACTTACTATAGAAAAAGAGAAAGGACACAAATAAACAGAATCAGTGATGAAATAGGGGAAATTATGACTGACATCGCAGACATACAAAGGATCATGCAGGATACCATGAAAAAGTATATAAACCAAATCCTATAACCCAGAAGAAATGGCCCAGTACTTAAACAAATACAATTTTTCTAGACTGAATCAAGAAGACCTGGAAAATCTAAACAGACCAACTAGAAGTGTGAAAATTGAAACAATCATCAAAAACCTACCCATAAGTGAAAGTCTAGGACCAGATGGCTTCACCAGTGAATTCTACCAAAAATTCAAAGAAGATTTAATGCCTATTCTCCTTAAACTCTTCCAAAAAATTGCAGAGTAGGCAGTATTTCCCAACTCATTTTATGAAGCCAATATTACTCTGATACCACAACCTGGTAAGATCAATACATACACACAAAAAACTACAGACCAATATCTCTCATGAACACAGGTTCACAAATCCTAAATAAGATATCAGCAACATATTAAAAAGATCATACACCACGAACAAGTGGACTTTCATCCCAGGGTCACAGAGATGTTTCAACATACACAAATTGATTAATGTTATACACCACATAAACAAATTAAAATGTAAGAATCATATGATCCATAGATGCAGAAAAGCCTTTGACAAGATACAGCATCCATTTATGTTCAAAACACTAAATAAAATTGGTATAGAAGGAAAGTACCTTAACATAATAAGGCCAAATATGACAAACCCTCAGCCAACATTTTATTTAGTGGTGAAAACTAACCTTCCCTCTAAGATCAGGAACAAGGAACGACTGTCCACTATTGCCACTGCTATTCACTGTAACTTTGGATGTCCTAGCAAGTGCAGTCAGACAAGAGAAAGATATAAAAGGAATCCAGATAGGAAACAAAGAAGTCAGACTGTCACTATTTGTGGATGACATGATTCTCTATATAAGAAAACTTTAAAGACTCCACAAGAACACTGCTAGAAACAATAAGCAAATGCAGTGAAGTTTCTGGATACAAAATCAATGTTCAAAAATCCATAAAACAAAAAATCATCTGATTTGTATGGAAGCACAAAAGCCCCAGAATTGCCAAAACTATCTTGAGAAAAAAGAATGAGGCTGGAAGCATCACTCTGCTTGAGTTCAAATTACACTAGAAAGCGACAGTAATCAAAACGGTATGGTATCAACAGCAAAACAGACGCACAAACAGAATCGAGAGCCCAGAAGTAAACCCATACTTATATGGGCAAATAATTTTTGACAAATAAGGCCAAAAACATAGAGTGGTGCTGGGAAATAAATAAATGGTGCTGGGAAAATTGGAAAGCCACCTGCGAAAGAATGAAACTAGACTGTTGTCTATCACTGCGCACCAAAATTAACTCAAAATAGATTAAGGACCTGAATATAAGACCCAAAACAATAAAG
Source organism: Eonycteris spelaea (assembly GCA_003508835.1). Lineage (NCBI taxonomy): Eukaryota > Metazoa > Chordata > Mammalia > Chiroptera > Pteropodidae > Eonycteris > Eonycteris spelaea. The sequence goes on from PUFA01001245.1 coordinate 8,851, forward strand.
AGCATAGAAGAAAATGTAGGAACTAAACTCAAGGATCTTGGACTTAAAAAAAGATTTTATGAATTTGACCTCAAAGGCAAGGAAAGTAAATGCAAAAGTAAATGAATGGAATTACATCAAACTAAAAAGCTTCTGCTCAGCAAAAGAAATCATCAACAAGGTAAAGAGACATCAGCTAAATGGAAAATTATATTTGCAAGCAATACCTCTGATAAGGCCCTAATAACCAAAATATTCAAAGAACTCATATGACTCAAAAATAACAACAACAAAAAATCCAATTAAAAAAATGGGCAGAGGATCTGAACAGACACTTCTCCCTAGAGGGCATACAAATGGCTTAGAAATATTTGAAAAGAAGCTCAACATTGCTACTTATTATGGAAATGCAAATCAAAACCATAATGAGATACCATCTCACACCTGTTAGAATAGCTATTATCAACAGGACAAGTAATAACAAGTGCTGGAGAGGATGCGGAGCAAAAGGAATACACTGCTGGCGGGACTGCAAATTGGTACAGCCACTATGGCAAAGAGTATGGCGATTCCTCAAAAAAACCTAAGAATTGATCTACCATATTATCCAGCAAACCCTCTACTGAGCATTTACCCAAAGACTTGAAAAACCATATCCAAAAATATATTTGCACACCAATGGTCATAGCAACATTATTCACAGTAGCCAGGACATGGAAGCAATTGAAGTGTCCTATGATAGATGATTGGCTACAGAAGCTGTGGTACATATATACAATAGAATATTACTCAGACGTAAGACAAGATGAAATACTGCCATTTGCGACAACATGAATAGACCTTGAGATAATCATGCTAAGCTAAATAAGCCAGACAGAAAAAGTTGAAAATCACATGATATCACTTATTTGTGGATATAAACCACCTAAAAGCAGCAAATGAACAGGACAAACAGAGACTCATGGACATGGACTGTAGACTAGTGGTTACCAGAGGGTATGCGGTGGAAGAGGAGGGGAGAGGCAGATGGGGTAAAGGGGGTCAAATATAGGGTGGTAGGGGGAGGGTGAAGTGAGTAAAGGGGATCAAATATATGGTAGCTGAAGGAAACTACTTGGGTGGTAAACACACATTAGAATATATAGATGTCAAATTATAATGTACACTTGAAAATTGTATAATTGTATTAACCAGTGTTACTCCAATAATCTTAATTAAAAAACATATTTGCAAAGAGCTCTTATCAATCTTGACTGACAATGTGAAGCATCAATATTTAATATTGCTCCTTGAAGACTGGTGCACAATAATTGTGGAGAAATTCATTTGCAAAAAAAAAAAACCATGAAAAATGGGCATTTACATAGAGAAGAAAAGAATCATATTTTGCAGATAAATGTCAAGAGAAATGTCCAAAGATGCTGAAAACATTTCCTGTGAAAATTCCAAAAGTGTTGTCTGAAAATGCCTTGATCATTCTCACCTACAATTGACACTTGCTCTAAAGTAACAGTTCAGAGAGTATCAGCCACGTACTCTAATATTTGCAGAAGAAAACCTTTGAAAGTTTTAAATAAATATAATAGAAATTCTTGATGAATTTTCTCATATAAATATTTTGTTGGGAAATATTCAACTGTAGGGATATCTGAAAACAAGTAGAATTGATACTAGCATTAAGAGTATTGCAGTTTGGGGAATTTATTGAAAAATGGGATTTTTTTGAAAAATAATAGACTTTTTTACTTTCTCTAACTGTAAATATTTTTTGCTTTAAACTAAAGAAATTTTTGAAAATTGAAATAAGTTTTTCTCAATTGTGAATGAAGATAGATTGACAAATCAGGCTATCTTGTTTTCAGAATATGAAATGCAGTGATAAAATCATTGACAAAATGGCAAATATTATTCATTAGTGCCATGAACCAACATGTGGAAATACACGTTATTTTCCTTTTAAAGATACATTGATGTAAATATATTTTAGTGTAATTTAATTTTTGTACTATAATGTTTATTTAGATTTTTTATGGACATAATTATACTTATAAAGCTCAAAATAAGAAAATTTCCACTATCTGCATTTCCTTTTTAGCCACGATTATTTTTTGTTTCACTTTGTTTCTATTACTAGAAGTTATTTTAAATAGAGGAAAGGGATACTGAACAACAGTCTGTTCTTGGTATCACCACTGGCACCAATGACACTGCTTTGCTCAAACTGGAGATTCAGAGGGGCCTGTCTCATTAGGGTAAGTTTAGGAATAAGGCTTTTCATTTGTGAGTTCTCATAAGTAGCTTGATTTTTAGGTCATGGCACAGCCAAGGCAGGTTAATGATAGGACATGCTTGGGTGTCCTAGATGTTGAGGCTGAGAGCCAGAGAGAGAAGAGGGTATGCTCGCCTGAGATTGAACCCCACTGTGTCAGTCAGTAAAGGAGGAAGAGCCTCAGAAAGGGATCTGGGAGTCACTGACACTGGAATTATACAACAACAGCAATAATAAATTAATGAAGTATCATTTTTGAAGTTTTCTAAGCTGTTGCAGGACCATCTCTGAGAAGGCAAGATATAGCTTATGCCAGAGAAGCAATAATGACTAATCAGAGCATGGAACTTTGGGTGCTTCTCATTCCCACCACAAGCTGTCCACTGTGCTATTAGTAAAATACATTAAATCACTGCTAGTGGTTTAGCGTACAAAAGTATAACCTGGGGAACTTGTCAAAAGAGCAGATTTCTCAAGAGATTCTGGTTGATTAGATTTGAACTGAAGTTCATGGAATATGCATTTTAATAACAAATGTTTCAGGTTATTCTGATGCAAGGATCCTCAGGAAATGCAAATGTCTTACCTCTGTTACTTCCTCTATATCCATACCAGGCTGAAGCTTTGACAGTGAAGACTTCCCATGTCACATGACTTATTCCTTGCTTTTTATCATAAATATGTTTAAATGAAGATTTTGTGAGGTTAGAATTTAACTTAGCTGATATTTATGTCTTTTTTGATTATGTAGTTTACATTATTTTATAGGAATAGATATACCTGTCTTTAAATAATAGATCAAGACCTGCAGGTAGAACCCTCTGGGAAGATTTGTGACCCCTTTTTTTCCTACCACACAGGTTCTTTTATGCAACAGGAGTTCTCCAGGAGGAAAGGATGGCAGCATAGCAGTACAGCCATCTCCTCTTAGGGGCTTCTTAAGCAACATTCCTCGGGATCTGAAAGCTTTAGGAAAAAAATTATTGTGGAAGATCTAGTGCTCCTAGGTTATCATTGTTTGTAACAGCATGCTGCAAATCTCAGATTGAAGTCTAGAATTAGTGTTTTAAGAAAAATGTGAGGGCATTAAACCTATAGTATTTTTTTTAACCCTTCTTTGGCATTAATTAGAATAAAAGTTACATTTTCCCATACCTATTGGCTTAAACATCTACAAATTATTCAGAATTAGTATTCTATCCAAGGAGCTGTAAAAAAAAAAAACAAAAACAAAAACAAAAACAAAAATCCTTGGCATGGCATTAAGAAAATTGTGATGGGGGCTGCTGGCAATTTTTTTCTCTGTCATCCCTTTACTATTATCAGTGGATCTCTCTTTCCATTTCTCTGTCTCTGTCTCTCTCTGTGTCTCTCTGTCTCTCTCTATCTCTTTGTTTCTGTCTCTCTGCTTCTCTGTCTGTCTCTCTGTATTAGTTTCTTTTGTTCTCTGAATAACTTACTTTGTTAGTGTAGCTTGTTTGTTTGTTTGTTTGTATGAAAAAGCTAAGATGCATGCAAAAGAGAAGTAATTGGTCTGTAATTTTGGGTGATAAAGACATTTTGATTTCTGCTCTTGGACCACTTGGAACAGAAATCACACTCAGTGATTGGTTTGCTCTGTCACAGTGCTATACTTCGGCAGTCCCTAGGGAGGCAGAGCACATAGGGGAGGGTGTGTGTGTGCTCACATCCTGTGGTCTGGGCTCCCACATCTCTGAGCCTCAGGGTCCTCATCCTTAGAATGTGGAGAAAACATGTACTCAACTTTTAGCTTTGAGATTTGAATGGAATCCATATAAGTACAATATTTGGAAGATAATAAATAATAAATATAAGCTTTTGTAATTATTATCTTATTAATGTCTATGTCATGGATAAAAGAACAATGAACAGCTATTTGTTGTGGTGGGATAAAATGATAAACCACTGGTCAAATGGACTGCAAAAGGTTATATAAATTGGGACATGCAATGTGATTGGTTAAGACTGAGAACTGCAAGTAGCTTGCACCTCCAGAAATTGCCCTTGGCTAACATCTAAGGGCTATAGCTCCTCCTTGTGGCTATTTCAAAGATGAAGCTTTTCTCATTTCCCAGTTCATCCAAAATGAACTGAGGACTCTGGACTTGTTAAAATCTGGACAAGATAATTAACAAGTCATGTTAATTATCTTGAGTTTCAACCAAATGAGCATATATAAGCTAATCATGATTAAAGTTCAAACTATAAAACACTTATAATTTTAAAAGTCAGATAACCAGTTGGCAAGGACATGATAAGGGAGATAGAAGTATTGGATGGTGTTTGGGGGATTCCTTCTTAATTTCACAGAGGAGAGATAGTTAAAGCAAAGCAAACTAGTAGGCTTTCTTATCAAGTTAAGAATAAGGGGGCTGTGTAACAACATAGGATTTATCTGGAATACATAAGTTGGGGCAAAGGATCTAAGTACTAAGGTTAACATTTTATTAAAAATAAAATTTGAGATAAATTCATTTTCTCTTTTGCCATTAATAATTTATTTTAAAATCTTTATTAGCTTTGCAGACAAAAACAGAAATAAAAATATTAATGTCAAACTAGTAATAGTTCTAATTCATGGTGTCACGGTTTCTGTGGTTGGCTTGAATTTCAAAAAATAAGCACATTAGTTTTAAGTAAAAAAATCACTAAAAAACCAGAAGCAGAAGTAATTATCATTTCAACATCTGCTTTTGTTTTGAACTTTTGACCAATAATCAAACTAACAAACAATGAAGCAAACAAATGAAATGCCTCAAGGGCAGTTTTCTCTAGTAACTGGGGGGGGGCGCGAGGGGGTTTCTCTCTCTTTTTCCCTCTTTCTTCTCTCTTCCGTGTGTGTGTGGTGTGTGTGTGTGTTGTGTGTGGTGTGTGTGTGGAATTTGTGGAGTAATTAATGAATAGTATAGTTACATTATAGATTAGACAGTTTTTTTGTGTTTACCCTAGAATTGACAACCTACATTTTTTTTAAATGTGAAACAGATACTGACATAAAGGAAAAACTTTTGGTCTTCAACTCATTCATCATCATGAGACCAGATTCCAAAGGTCGAATCTCACAAGAATAATAAATTATATTAACATATTAAAACCAAGTTCTCAACTATCATTCCTCTGTTCTAAGATTTATCTAAAACCTCCTCACCTCTTATGCAGTCACAAATGACTATATCCTCAAGATTTCTGTGATGTAGTGATGGTGTCTTATGTCTTGTAGTAACAAAGTTCCTATTTATGCTGGACATGTGATCTCATACAAGTCTAAGCAGCTGCATCCAGTCACTTTGCTCCATCCAACCCAGATAAAGATCATAGGCTCTTTGATTTATTTGAAACATCACACTTCCAGGGGCCTTCGTTTGCTGCAAACTGTAGAGTATTTAAAATGGGGGTGAAGTGGTTACTTCACATCACTGGAGAACAAACATCTAAATGTGGAATATTAGACACTACTACTTTCCAAGTAATTCAGCTACCCTTACACTGAGAATGTCTTGCCAAATGTATTTCTCCATGTCTCCAAGCTTCTTTATTTCTCTTTCCCCATTCTTCTGCTTACCTCTATATGCTCCTTTACCCTCACATTCCTTTTCATTTCTCGTGATGAGCATTTTACTATTTTCTGACGCTAAAATCTATGCTATAAGGGTCACAATTTCTCACATCTAGTTGGTAGGAAACAGCATATCCTCAGTTTTAAACTCATTGCTACAAATACATTTCACTGATAAGAACATCATGTATGATTCCTTTAATGATACTATAGCCATCTTTATTTTTTCCTTCTAAGCAAAGCTCTGCCAAAATAAAAGTTTCAGTAAAGTTGAAATGTAAAATGATTGCAATTTATAGTTGCAGTTAGAATGTTTAAAACTTTGTAAAACAAAAAATGCAAAGATCAACTTTCCATATGACAGTATGAGGAGCTCTAGTGAGCCATTCCTCATTAAAGCTGGTAAACGTTATTAAAAAAAAAAAAGAAACATTTGAAGCTTCCAGGAATGGTCTAGGGCAAAAAATGAGAAAACATCTATCTAAGAAAATTTATAAGAACTCAGTAACGTAAAGGCGGTGGGCAGGAATAAAGTCATAAGGGCTAAAGAGATAATGCAGATGGCAAAATAATACTTATGTATTGTTGGGTTTGTAACATTATTAAATATATTATAATGGATATAATTAATAGATACACTATTACAGTAATACAACAAAAAGAGGGAAAGGGAATAAAGCTACATACCATGAACATAGGAACAAAAACAATATGAGCTATATAGAAAACAAAAAAAATAAGATGGCAGTTGTAAATTCAACTATAATAATAACATTAAACATGATGAATTAGGCAATCCAACAAAAAGGCAAATATTGTGAGACTAAGGTTTTTTAAATGATTCAACTAAATGTTATCTATAGAAGATACAGTTTAGATTCAAGGTACAATTTGATTTAAAATAAAAGGATGGAAAGAGAAAATACATCATGTAAGTATTAACCACAGAAAAGCTGCAGTGGTTATACTAGTACCAGACAAAATAGATTTTTAAAACAAAACTTGTTGCTAGAGATAAAGATGATCAACTAATCAGAAAGCTAAAACAATTATAAACCTATATACACATAACAACAGAACACCAAAATACATGAAGAAAATGCTGACAAAAATGAAGGGAAAGAGAGACAATTCAATAATAGCAGTTGGAGCCTTCAAAACCCCTTCTATAATTTGCTATGTTGCCATAATAAAATACCACACTGGGTGGCTTAAACAACAGAAAGCTATTATCACACAGTTTTGGAGTCTGGAAGCCTAAGATCAAGGTGCTGACAGGGTTGATTTCTCCAGAGGCCTCTCTATCCTTGGCTAGCCAATAGCTGCAAAGCTATCATTTAGAGTTAAAGGACAGATAAGTAGCTTTTCAGACAAACATAAGGTAAAGGAATTTATCAACACTAAGCCGGTATTACAGGCAATGTGTTGGAGGACTTCTTTAAGAAGAAAAAAACATTTATCAAAAACAGAAATAAAAAATGGTAACAATTACATTCCTAGCAACAAGTTCCTCAAATGGAAAAGAATTAAGTGCTCCAACCAAAAGATATGGTGGCAAAGGGATTAAGAAGTACAAAATGGCCTCTCTTTCAGGGGAGCCTCTGCAGCCTCTCTCTCTCTCTCTCTCTCTCTCCTCTCTCTCTCTCTCTCTCTCTCTGTCTCATCCTCCACATCTGTGGGGGCAGGTCCAGCACAATTTGCAACTACCAGCTTAGATATGGCTCCTTCTTTAGATCATTAGAAGTTGGTGTTACAATCAGCTGGACTTCAGGCCTCTGAAAATGCAATTCTTTCATTTTATCTCCCATCCTGCCTACTACATCTTATCTGACAAAGTTGCATTCACCTTCAAAAGCCCAGGTGAAAATTACATTCTCTGTGAAGCCTTCTTCAAATCCTGCAGTATGGAGGAAGTGAGAAACATGGTGGAGTGAGAGACACCTCCAGATATTTTCTCTTGCAATAACAATAGCCGAACATCTCAAACTCAACAAAAACTACCACACTGCACATCAGCACACCTGAGAATGAGATCTACACATAAGAGCTACCACAAGTCAGAATCCTGGGAGTCGGGCATTACACTGGGAACAACAAAGCTACCTCTTGCAGCTGGAGCTACCTGCAAGAGGAGAGAGAGGGGTGAAGGTGCAGTGGGTTCACTGAATAACCCTGCCTAAGAGAGCTGTGAGCTCCACATGGATCACAACAGAGCTCAGGGTTCAGAGCAGAAAGCAGAGAAGTGTGGATGGCAGAGAAACAACAGTTGATTATTGCCAACTGTGGTTGCAAAATGTGAGGGTGAGCTGCAGCCCCATCCCCCAACCCAGAGGGCCTCTTCCCCCATATCCTCTGGGACCAAAACCTCTGAGAGCCCCAGAGTAATCTGAGCAAATGATATCGAAACTATCACTAACTGACAGAGACTGAGACTGAGGGTAGTGCAAGTGATTAAATATCTATAAAAAACACATTATTAAGACTTTATATAAAGCAAGGATCCAAGAAGCTTAGACACCACATACTGGAAACCAAAAGAAAAATGCCTTCTTTGCAACAGGCTAAAAAGACACCTTTATATAATAAATCTTCCTTCTGGAAAAAAAAGCAGAATACACTTCCATTAATGTCCAGGTGGAGAAATAGTCTATTAAACATCATGGACCAACCAAGGTGATGAAGTGGTTTGGAAAGAAGAGAAAAATTACCAAAAAATGAACTTATAGACGTAGAAATATGTGACTTAATAGACATAGAATTCAAGATGGTACTTCTGAAAAAACTCAGTGAAATCCAAAGCAATTCATATTAACAATTTCAGGAATTACAAAAAAATAGGCAAGCAGAATGAGTTTTTTATAGCAAGGAGATTGAAACCCTCAGAAAGAACCAAATAGAACTTCTAGAGATAAAGAACACACTGCAAGACATGAAAAATGAAATAGCAAGGCTGGGAAATAGAGTCAGCCAAATAGAGGAAAGGGTCAGAAATATCAATAATAGATCTAGAAATAAATCAGAAGGAAAAAGAGAAAGCTGAAGAATGAAAAATAATGGAAGAGAAATACAAGTACTAGCTGATACCATCCGGAAAGAAAACAAAAATAATGGACATTCTTCTAAAGGGAAGAAAAGGAGCAGGGATTAGAAAGCAGTTTCAGACAATTTTCTCAAAACTAATGAATGAGCTGAAGCTTGAAGTTCAAGAAGTCAACTGACCACCCAATTATCTCAACCCAAAAAGGCCTTCTCCAAGACATATTGTATTAAAATTTTTGAAAATCAATGACAAAGAGAATTCTCGGGGCAGTCAGGGAAAAGAAGATGGTAACCTATAAAGGAAAACCAATTAGATTATCATTGGATTTCTCAGCACAAACCTTACAAGCCAGAAAGGAGTGGAATCATATATTCAAACTATTAAAAGAAAGGAACAACCAGCCAAGAGCAATATATCCAGCAAAGCTCTCCTTTGGACATGAAGGAGAAATAAAGACCTTTCCAGACATACAAAAATTGAGGAAGTTCTCCACTATGAGGCCTTCATTACAGGAAATACTGAAAGGGTTCAACTCACCTAAAAAAAATGCCCCCCAAAAAAATACATAACTAGAAATAAGGTGATTAGCAAGCAGATATAAGCAGAGAAATGGACCCCTTAGTAAGAACAGGGCATTATAAGCTTAAACCGTAAGAAAAGATTTGCTATAGAAAGATAGTAATGAACATTCAGTATACATAGGAACAAATTGAGACAACAATGACTGAAAAGGGGAAGATTCAAAGATCTAATTTCGCAAAGGGGAATGGAGATAGGGCATGCACAGAAAAAAATGAATAACTGTATACATATAATTATCCTTTTCATATCCGTAATTGTAAGCACACTCCACAGATTCAGAACAAGAGTGTATAAAACAAAAAGAACCAGGGGGAAAACCCACAAAAGCAAACCAAATTAAAAATAAAATAAAATAAAATAAAACACAAAAAGACAAATAAGGAATGGAAGCACTGGGCTAACAGAAAGCAAAAGATAAAATGGATATAAGACCTCATATTTCAATAATCACCCTAAATGCAAATGGACTGAACTCACCAATAAAAAGGCACAGAGTTACAGATTGGATCAAAAACAAAATCCAACTACATACTGCCTCCAGGAGACACATAAAGTCAAAGTGAAAGGGTGGAAAATGATATTTCAAGTAATGGCATTCAGAGAAAGGTGGGAGTAGCGGTACTATCAGATGAAATAAACTTCAAAATAAAAAAAGGTAAACAAAAATAATGAGGGGACACTTCATAATAATAAAGGGAATCATGGCTCCAAGAAGACATAACACTTATTAATATCTATGCTCCCAATCAGGGAGCTCTGAAATATACGAAGCTATTACTAACAGAACCAGAGGGAGAAATGGACCAAAACACTATCATAGTAGGGGACCTAAATACTCCACTGTTGGATATGGACAGATCACCCAAACAGAAAATCAATAAGAAAATAACATCCTTAAATGACACATTAGTCTAACCGGACATAATTGACGTTTTCAGAGTCTTCCATCCTGAAAGAGCTGCTTACACATTCTTCTCTAGTGCATATGGAACATTCTCAAAAATTCATCACATACTGGGACACAGAGATAGCTTCAACAAATATAAGAAGGTTGAAGTGATATCAACCATATTCTCTGATCATAATGCTTTAAAATTAGAGATCAACTGAAAAAGAGAAAGCAGGAAGAACCACAAAACATGGAGATTAAACAACATGCTACTGAAGAATAACTGAGTCAGAGGAGAAATAAAAAGAGAGATCAAGAGATACATAGAAATGAATGGTAATGATAGTACAACATATCAAACTTTTGGGACATGGCAAAAGCAGTCATAAGAGAAAAGTTCATATCATTACAGGCTTATCTGCAAAAACAAGAATGAGACCAAAGAAACAACCTAATGCTTCATGTTAAAAAACAAGAGGAAGGAAGAATAGATGAAGCCTCAAGTCAGCAGAAGGAAAGAAATAATTAAAATTAGAGTAGAATGAAATTGAAAACAATAAAACAATAGAAAATTAAATGCAACAAAGAACTGGTTCTTAGAGAAGGTTGATGAAATTGGCAAAATCTATGGCTGGCTAGACTCACTAAAGAAAAAAGAGAAAGGACACAAAATAAACAAAATCAGGGATGAAAGATGGGAAATTACGACAAACACTGCAGAAATGCAAAGGATCATACAAGAATACTATGAAAAAAGTATATAACACCAAATTTAAAACTTAGAAGAATTAGACAAGTACTTAGAATGATACAACCTTTGTAGATTGAACTAAGAAGAACTGGAAAGTCTAAATGGACCAATCAGTAGTATGGAACAATCAACAAAAAATCTACCAGTAAGTAAAAGTTCGGGACCAGATGGCTTCACCAGTGAATTCTACCAAACATTCAAAGATTTTCTACCTATTCTCAAACTCTTCCAAAAATTCGAAGTGGAGACAATACTTCCTAACTAATTATATAAGTTCAATATTAACCTGATACCAAATCCTGGTAAAGATAACACAGAAAAAGAAAACTACAGACAAATATGTCTCATAAACACAGAAGCAAAAACCCTAATTAAGATAACTAGTGAATCAAATATAACAACATATTACAAAGGTATACATCACAATCAAGTGGCTTCATCCCAGGGGCACAGAGATGGTTTAACATACACAAATCACTTAATGTGTTACATCACATAAATGAATTAAAAAATAAGAATTATGATCATATTAATAGATGCATAAAAAGCCTTTGACAAGATACAGCATCCATTTATGATCAAAACACTTAACAAAATTGGTATAGAAGGAAAGCACCTTAACATCATAAAGGCCATATAGACAAATCCTCAGCCTACTTTATACTTAATGGTGAAAAACTAAAAACCTTCTCTCTAAGATCAGAAACAAGGCAAGGCTCTCCACTATCACCACTGTTATTCAATATATCATTGGCCGTTTTAGTGAGTGCAATCAAGATCGAGAAAGATATAAAAGGCATTCAAATAGGAAGCAGAGAACTCGAACTGTCACTTTTTTGCAGATAACATGATTCTTTATAGAGTAAATCTTAAAAACGTCACAAAAACACTACTAGAAACAAGCAAATGCAGTAAAGTTTCTGGATATAAAATCAATGTTCAAAAATCCATAGCATTTCTATACTCTAATAATAAAGTGTCAGAAAAAGAAGTGGAAAAAATAATTCTGTTTGCAATTGCAACAAAAAGAATAAGATACCTAGGAATAAATCTAACAAAACATGTGAAGGACCTATATGATGAAAACTAAAAACCTTCTTAAAAGAAAAAGAAGAAGATACAAAGAATTGGAAAGACATTTTGTGTTCTTGGATTGGAAGAATCAACATAGTCAAAATGATTATATTACCTAAAGCATTACACAGATTTAATGCAATTGTCATCAAAATCCCATCTGCATTTTTTAAAGAAATAAAACAAAAAAATCATCAGATGTGTCGGAAGTACAAAGATCCCGAATTGCCAAAGCCATCCTGAGATAAAAGAACGGGACTGGAGGCATCACTCTGCCTGACTTCAAATTAATACTACAAAGTGACAATAATCAAAACATCATGGTATTAGCAGAAAAACAGACACCAGACCAATGGAACACAATGGAGAGTCCAGAATTAAACCCATATTTATATGGGCTAATAGTTTTCAACAAAAAAGACAAAAACATACGGTAGAGAAAGGAAAGCCTCTTCAATAAATCATGCTGGGAAAACTGGAAAGCCACCTGCAAAAGAATGAAACCAGACTGTTGTCTATCACTATACACCAACATTAACTCAAAATGAATTAAGGACCTGAATATAAGACCTAAAACAATAAAATGCATAAAAAGAAAACATAGTAACTAAAATCAAGTACCTTGGGCTTAAAGAGGATTTTATGAATTTGACCTCAAAGGCAAGGAAAGTAAATGCAAAATAAATGAGTGGAATTACATCAAACTAAAAAGCTTCTGCTCAGCAAAAGAAATCATCAACAAGGTAAAGAGACAACCAGCTGAATGGGAAAATATATTTGCAAGTAACTCCTGCAATAAGGGCCTTATATCCAAAATTTACAGAGAACTCATACAACTCAGTAACATAAAAAAATAGATCAATTAAAAATGGGTAGAGAACCTGAACATACACTTCTCTAAAGAATACATACAAATGACCAACAACATATGAAAAGATGCTCAACATTGCTAGCTATTTGGGAAATGCAAATCAAAACCACAATGAGATACCATTTCACACTTGTTAGAATAGCTGTTATCAACAGGACATGTAATAACAAGTATTGGAGAGAACGCAAAAAAAAAAAAAAAGAACCCTCATATACTGCTGGTGGGACTGCAAATTGGTACAGCCACTATCCACTATGGAAAACAGTATGGAGGTTCCTCAAAAAACTAAGAATTGATCTACCATATGATCCAGCAATCCCTCTACTGGGTATTTACCCCAAAAACTTGAAGACTCATACCCAAAAAGATTTTTGCACACTGATGTTCATAGTAGCATTATTCTCGGTGGCCAGGGCATGGAAGCAACTGAAGTGTTTTACGACAGATGATTGGCTAAAGGAGCTGTGGTACATATATTCAATGGAATATTACTCAGCCATAAGAAGAGATGAAATACTAACATTTGGGACAACATGGATGGACCTCAAGATAATCATGTTAAGTGAAATAAGCCAGACAGAAAAAGTTGAAAATCACATGATATTACTTATATGTGAGATATAAACCTAAAAGGAACAAACAAACAAGACATACAAACAGAGACTCTTGGATATGAACAATAGACTAGAAGTTACCAGAGGGTTGGGGGACAGTTAGATGGGGGTGAATGAAGTCAAATATGTTTGACAGAAATAAATCTAACCATGAGAGGTGAAAACACAATGTGTATATGTGTGTATATACACATATACACACACCTATATATATATGACTTACTGTTAAAATTATACATCTGAAACTGAATTTTGTTAACCAATGTCACCATAATTTTTTTAATTAAAAAATAACAAATAATAAGTAAAAATAAAAATAAATAAAACAAGATATACAAATGAACAGTTACAAAATAGACATGGAGATATAAAGTGTAGCATAAGGAAAATAGTTAACAATGTTGTATTAAATATGTAAGGGGGAAAAGGGGTACTTGATTTAGTGCAGTATCACTTTGAGTTATATAGATCTCTAATCACTCTGCAGTACAACTGAAACTATTGTATTATTGTATGCCAGAAAAAAGAAGACTGAAGTTTAGTCACCAAAATGTTGAAGGCCATTATTTGATTATCTTCTTCTTTGTGCTTTTCAGTACTTTGTATTTTAGCAGTAAATATATATTTTTGTAGTCAGTTAAAGTTACTTTAAATGTAAAACCTACAGAAGAAAAAAATTAATGTATTTTAAATCTCTGAATATATTGAGAACTTGTTCCTTTAAAATGCAAAAGAATATATATAATTCAATCAAAGCAACAATCTTCAGATGCAAGCAAGAAAAAATTTCTGCTTTCTAAGGATCCTCTGGGAAGTTTTCTGCTTTAACTAGATAAATCTCACCTAATCCTTAAATATTTTCATTGTCAGAATATATAGTTCATTCTCCAAACATATTCTAAATCAAAAGAAACATGTTCGTAGTGAAGCCATATTTATTGAAAACTTAAAACTCTTGAGTTGGTACATCTTGATAATATTTTACTTCCTCTCACTTACTCCTTTTTTCCATGAAACTGTGATCTTTATGCGATTTATAACATAGAATAACATATGCTGACATTAGTTAAAGCTTAGATACAGTTGACACTGAGATAACTAAGCTCTAATGATCAAATCAATCTTAATTATTGTCAACAACTTAAGACATAGGAGTCCTTACTAAGAAGTGTGGAAAACATGAAACCTGGAAGAACAGATACACCACATGAATGAGTCACCACAGCAGCACTAATAGCACTTAATATTTATGGAGTCATTACTGCATGCCAGGAAATGTTCTAAATTTATTATCTGAATTAACTCACTCACAGAGCAACCCTATGAGACATATGCAATTATAAATGTCACTTACAGGAAAGAACAGAAGCAAAGTGTTGTTAAATAACTTGCCCAAAGCTACAGTGACACAGTGTACAGACTATGGATTAAAACCAAGCAGCCCGGCCCTGGAGCTTACACTCTTGTTCACTCTGCTCGACAATTTCTCAAAAGCCAAGAAGCCAGACTTAAAAGAGCTAAACTAGACTGCTGGTAGCAACACATCAGCAAGTCATCTATGAATCTTTTTTATTTCTCTTTCTGAAAATAAAACAATAAGAATTAAACAAACAAACAAGACCAAGAACCCACCCCCCAACTCCCTTACTTACTACGTCTTCGGTAAAAGTGAGATGAAGATAAAATTCACAATCTCCAAATTATATGTAATCATGGCCCAAAACCAACAGAAATCATCTGGGAAGCCACAACAATAGGGTGGTGCCAAAGGGAAGACCGAACTCAGAGACTCATGGCAGTGAAGTTCTAGAACACAGAGGAGAAGACCCACAGTGGTGGGAATAAGCCAGAACACAAACACTCAGGAAATGTGGATGAAGGGTTAATATCCAAAATATTAACCAAAAAGAACTCCTACAACTCAACATAAAAAATTCAATAAAAAATTTGCAGACAACCCCTATAGACATTTCTCCATAGAAGACTTACAGATGGCCAAAAACACACATAAAACGATGTTCAACAACGTTAATCATCAGGGAAATGCAAATCAAAAACATGAGATGTCACCTCACACCTGTCAGAATGGCTTTTATCAAAAAGTCAACAAACAACATGTTTTGGTGAGGATGTGGAGAAAAGGAAGGCTGTTTGATTTTTGTTGAGGGCTTTTTCTGCACTGTTGAGATTATCATATGATTTTTGTTTTTTATTCCATTGATATCATGAATTACAATTAATCGATTATTGAATGTTAAATCTACCATGTGGTCATGGTATATAATTTTTTTATATATTGCTAGGTTCATTTCGATAACATTTTATTAAGGATTTTTATATCTATAAGAAAAATTGGTGTGTAGATTTGTTGTGATGTCTTGGTTTTGGTATCAAGGTATACAGGTCTCATAAAATGAACAGGGAAGTGTTCTCTTTTCCAAATTTTGGAAAAATCTGTGAAGACTGGTATAATTCTTCTTTAAATTTTTTTTTGTGTAATTCAGCTGGGAATCCATCTGGGCCTGGAATTTTTCTTTTTTCTTTTCTTTTCTTTTTTTTTGTGAGTAGTTGCTTTGTTTTGTTTTGTTTCAAATTCAGCCTATTCACTTGCTATAGGCCTATTCAGAGTGTCTATTTCTTCTTGAGTCAGTTTCAGTAGTAGTTGTGTCTTTCTAGGATTTTTGTCTATTTCATGTAAATTATCAAATTTCTGGGCATACTATTGTTCATAATATTTCTTTCTAATCATATTACTTATGTAAGGTCAGTAGTAATGTTCTTCCTTTCATTTCTGATTCTACTAATTTGAGTCTTCTTTCTTTTTTCTTGATCAATATAGAAAAGTTTGTCAATATCTTCTCTTTTCCAAGAACCAGATTTTGATTTCATTAGTTTCTCTATCCTTTTTCTGTTCTCTATTTCATTTATTTCAACTCTACTATTTATTATTTCCTCTCTTATTCTTGTTTTAGGTTTTAATTTGTCTTTTTTTTCCCCAGTGTCTTAAGGAAGCAAAGGTTCCCTCTGGATTTGGGTCTTGCCAGACAATGGGAATTATTTCTATCACTGGGCATTTAAATAAATCTTATCTATAGAGAGGGTAAACTAAATCTGTAATTGGTTAGATCAGTTCCTGGATGTCAAAGGTGGCATTTTTAATTCCTCAGCCTTGATCTGGTTAAACTAAATCTGTAATTGGTTAGATCAGTTCCTGGATGTCAAGGGTGGCATTTTTCCTTCCTCAGCCTTGATCTGGTTAGTGTCTTTTAAGAATTATTTTATCAAGAAACTAAAATGTGTAGAGTCAGGTTATTTTGTGGATTTAACAAAAACACACGCTTCTAAGCTGAGGACAGGGTTCCCACTTGCAGATTCCTGCTTTCCTTCTTACCTAATAACATTCCTGCTACATATCATGAAACATGAGTGATTGCAGTAATGGGAGTCAGTGTAGCTAAAGACAGGTTGCTCTGGGAGCTGCTCTTCAGAAAGAAAATCTCCTTTTATGATGTGGGCATGCACCATCAGCTCAAGAAAGACAGAGCCCTGGGAAGAGAACCTGCTATCCCAACAAAAGCAGAAACAGACTATCAGGAAGGATTAATGAAATTTAGAGAGTAGGTTGAAGACATAAAGACTTCACAGAAATGATTGCAACCCTAAAAATTTTTGAAAAATGATCACTTGGACTTTTTGATGGGTAGTGTTGGAGGTGAATGTTACAGTGAGAATTTTGAGGGAAGTTTCTAGAGCAACCAGACTGCTCTTTTGGCATAGTTTAGTTTTTATCATCTTTCATAGTCCATAACAAAATCAACTCTGGATTCTAATAATTCTTTAGAACTGGGAAACTCAGAAATCAGAGACTCTGTTGTGAATGACTATTATCTCTTTCTCTTATGAGTGTTGAGATCTTGGCTATACACAACATGTAAACTATCTGAGTTTCTGATATTTTAATATGTAAAATGTGGATGAATAATTCTTACAGATCTCATAACTTTATGAGGGAAATAAAATTGTAAAAGCCTACTTAAAGACAATGCTTTTAGGACTTTCCCTCTCATAGTTGCGGTTGAAGATTCAAAAGTAAAATAAAGACTGTAGTGGGTTCATTAGTAGCCCCCCACCCAATAGTCCACATCCTAATCCTTTGGAACTTATAAATTGGAGAATGGGTCTTTGAAAATATAACTAATTTGAGAATCTTAAGGTGAGATCATCCTGGATTATCTAAGTGGGTTCTAAATATATTAACAGATGATATTATAAAAGTGATATGGAGGGACATTTGACAGAAGAGGAAGCATATAAGACAGAGTAGGAGGAGGTTGAAGTGATGCATCTACAAACCAAGGAATTCCAAGAATTGTCAGCAGCACCTAGAAGTTAGGAGAGGGTCAGGGAATTAATTCTTCCCTTGATTTTCCAAAAGGAACCAACCCTGCACACACCTTGATTTCAGACTTCTGGCCTATAGAACTGCGAGAGAATAAATTTCTGTTGTTTTTACAGTAACCCTAAGAAAATAATTACAGATACCAGTCTGGTTTAAATTTTTAACATATTTAAATGATGTTATTAATTTCTGCAGACTCCACACCCAATTGTCTGAGAAACTAAAACTCATGATGACTATGGATGAGACCACAGTAATTTTTTTTTGAAATTTTCACGCTCAGCACCCCTTCTTATCCCCATAGCAATGCACATCCTATAATAAGAGGAGCAATTAGCACAAATGTGTGTATTTTCCAAGGTCCTTATTACGACCCTCAAAGTCCTCAGCCTCCAGTCAATGGCCAGCCTCTATAGAAACAAAAGCTCTACATCTATGACATAGGGAAGATATATTCTTTCTTATTTACAGCATAAAGATAAGGGCAAAGCTGGCCTTTTTTGGAAGAGTGATTACAAACACAATACACCCAAGGACTTTGTGGACTGGTTGTCATAAGACAGGAAGTGCTGGAACTTGAGGCTCATTTGTGTTGGCAAATTCCCCAGGTAACCTCTACTGTTACTGTGTGGACCACCAGCTACTTAGTCCAGATCTTCTAAGTTGTCCAGGGAAGACAAAAACAGTTTTGTTTGTTGGAGTGTTTACCATGGGCACTCCAGAAGTTTGGTATTCATAACTCTTCAAACTAATAAAATCTTGTAAAACGGCATTGTATTTATGACACACAAAGCAACCAGATTTATGTGTGACCTATACTTAACACTTCTAGCTAGGCCTATGGATTGTGACCAAGTTAGATTTGACTATTTTGCAGTCTCTCTCTCTTCTTACTCTTTTACTTTCAGATTTTCCTTCTTTTTTCATCTTTTTACTCCATTTAGATGTAGAAAATCTGAATAAGTTTATTTTGGTGAATAACAAGCACATATTTTAAAAAGAAAAGAGAAGAACATAAGTTATATATACTTTTTATGAGAGAAGAAAAATCAAGAATTGAAAAGTTTCAGAGTAAAAAGAACAATTTTTTTTTAAAAATATGGATTACTAGGAACATGGAAAGTATTTTATTCAATAAATATAGATATATGAAAGTTGCAATTTTAAAGAACATGATCTGGATTCCACAAGTCATTTCCCAAAACAATGCAAATGTTCTTATAGTCCTTCAGTATCTTTTACACAGTTTTCAAGATCTCTTGAGTACGAGAACACCTTTAATAAAATAGATTGATTATTGGTATTATTTGACTTAGTACTATAAATCATTCTTAAAAATCCTGTGTCAAAGAGCTTAAAAAGCAACTCTATCAAAAAAATAATACAATAATGTGTTCTTGTAAGCAACACCTACAGCAGGCTAGGTACAAAAAGTCTTGCCACTGGTTTTCTGTTGCATTAGATGTAATTGGAACTGACTTAGAGGACTAGTGACATTGGGAACCTTAGAGCCAAAGATCCAGATGGATGGAGCACAATACCATTCTCCATTTATATAGCAAAAGTGTTTGTTGTTGCTATTTCTTAGTGTCTTCATGAGAAAGACACTTGCTAAACTCTCATGTGCTACTTCAGGAGCTGCATTGTTTTATCAGGAAATAGTGCTGTTAGACACTGTAAGAACATCTCAAAGGTTTATAGCACAAAATTAAGCAATGTTATTAGAGTCTTGAAATACTTTTTTTAATTAAAGAAAATGTCATCGAGGGACTTAACAACAATGGTTTACATGAGACTAGCAGTGAATTTTCCACTCTCTCTAGTTCAAATGGAATTCATTCAGTTCAGTATTTAACCATGCCAGAGGGTATGAAGAAAAAAGTTGGACAATCAAATATTGTGAAGTCGTATGAGAAAAAGTACATCATTGCTGCTAAATAATGGAAATGATAGAATTTGAATTAAGGCCAGGAATGAAAAACTAGTTAATACTCCAGAGAAATCATCAAAATTCCCTTAGTGTACTGTTCCTACTCTCAAACCTACTTACTGCTTAGAAAATTTTTTTTCTTAAAATTTATCTGAAAATGTTCATACTGAACATTAAATTCCTATTATTTTCTCAGGACTGCATCTACTGAAAAAATTTTTTAATGAGGAAGGAATAAATGTAAAAAGTACAAAATTATGTATGGCAACTAAATACAATGTTTTCATCTACAAAACACAAATTGAGCTAGATTATTGTTATATTAGTTATCTCTTGCTCATAAAAAGTTTACTTCAAAATTGGCAACTTAAAATAACAGTTTTGAGACTTCAGTAATTGCAGGAGCAGCTAGCTAGCTGGTTCTGGCTCAGGGTCACATCAAGATCACAGTTCAGCTCTTGCCTGAGACTGCAGTCATCACAAGGCTCATTTGGGGCTGAAGCTCTGACCCTAAGCTCATTCACATATGTGTTGATTAGGCTCTACAGGTCCTCATTACACGCACCTTTCCATAGGAAATGTTCACAACATGGCAGCTTTGCTTTCACTCTGAGAAAGTGATTCCAAGAGAGGAAGAGAGAGGAAGCATGGAGAACAACACTGAAGGTAGTAGTCATGTTATTTTTAAGGGTAATCTCCAAAGTGATATTCTTTTGGCTCATCCTATGCTACTGGTCATGTGGACGAATACTACTAGCAAATGCAGGAGGAGACTACACAAGGGCATAGATGTTGGGAGGTGGGGACACTACAGACTTCTTGGAGGCTAGCTATCACATTATTAAATATTTCCAATTAAAATAATCTCTTCCATTTTTAAGTAATATACTATTCTTTTAGTCTGGTTTTAGTCCAGTTTCTGATATCTATATTCATTCTGTAGATTTTTTTTTTAAATGCCTGGGTTATTTTCTTTGAATCCTGCTGTCATATCTGGTCTTCATGTTTTTCCTTTCTCTTTCTCTCTTTCTCCCCCAGTCTCATTATTTCTTATAACATACAAAACATGGTGGGATAGATCCTGTTATGGGTTGAATTGTATGTCCTCCAAATAAATATGTGAAATCTAACCCCAGTACCTCAAAATATGACTGTATTTGCAGATAGGATCTGTAAAGTGGTAATTAGGGGAAAAGGTCATGTGGGTGTGTCCTAACTTGATATGACTAGTGTCTTTATAAGAAAAAAGATTAGGACACAGACAACAAAGATGGAGGGATGACAATGTAAAGACACAGCAAGAAGATAGCCATCTGTAAGCTAAGGAGAGAAGCCTCAGGGAAATCAAACATGCCAACCCTTGATCTTGGACTTTTAGCCTCCAGAAACTGTGAAAAAATATTTCTGTCATTTAAGCCACCCAGTCTATAGGATTTTATTATGATAGTCCTAGCAACTAATAAAAAATCGTATATAGTTCATTTAGTAAGTATTGAACTGGCATAAAAACAATAGTGATTCAATGATTGCTAGTTCTACTCAATTTCCATTGACAAAATACCTGATCTTGTGTAAAGTATCAGGTAGCTCAGGTGAAAGAAGGCACAGGGGTCTTCTCATTGGGATTCCTTTCTCAGCTGCATAACTTCTTTATGCTGTCTTGAAATTATCTGCTATTTGTGTCTTGCATTAGGGTCTTTGAGTACATATTTCAAAGTTAGAAGTGACTTTGTTGAACAAGAGCCAACATTTTAAAAAGTAAGTGATGGAACTGAGGTTTCAGAACATCAAGACACTGAGATAAGTTCAATGTGTTGTTTTATGCCCTTTTATTCTATGCCCCCAAACAAAAGATAACACCATTCACACATTATTACAATTTAATTTTCTGTTTGTTGATATTTCTTCTTCCCTCTTCTCTCTCCTTCTTCTCTTTGGATATTTGGTAAGAAATCAATATCTCCTGATCTTTCAGAGGAGTGGATACAATAATTTTACTTGAAAAAGGCATCTGTTAAAAAATAAATAGAAACTTTTTGATCATTTTTATAATCTCCCTTGGGGCAGACATGTTGACTAGGGAGATCTAATTATATACAACTTGACTTCATTATTTTCTTTTTTTCCCCAGTATGACTAAGTCTTTATTTTTATTTTTCCAGGGAAAAGAGGGAAGGGAAAGGGACAGCATGTGTGTTACAAATGATATCAAGTAGAAGTACCTCGCACAGCAAATTAACCAACAAATAAAACAGTTTCCAGTGTGGGGGTCACCAAAGCTCAAAGGGGTTCATTTTCCTTCAGTTCAGAAATGAACGTAAGGGATCAGATACACACTTTCCTGCTCTCCCTACCTCATTCCCCATAGATTCAAGATTTCACACAAAGCTTTGGTTTCTAGCAGTTAATGTGGAGTTACATTTGTCCATATACTATTAAACAATCTTATGGCTATTTTGACATAAGTTTCTTGCACCTGCATAGAAGTTCCTGAGTGAGTTGGATATACATTCATCATTCCTTTCCTGATCTCCTGATCCCACTTTCAAATTGGAAGGCCCCCTCATTGCTTCTCTCTACTCTAGGATTAGAGATTAAAGTAGGCTTGATCTATCCAAATATGCAATCTGAGTGTTTGGCATGAATCACATACTAAGGAATGGGCTTGACTCAGGAGACTGGGAACAAGGGATAGAGGTCTCTTAGCTTCTTTGTTTGTTTGTTTTTGTTCAAATCATTTAAGAGTTGGGGAGACACTCCACCAATTAAATGTGTATGTGTGGGTGTGTGGGCTTTGCGGGGGGGCGTAGGAGACAGAGTATTAGTCAAGTTCTTAGAACAGAAGATCTGGTTCAAAATGGAAACAAGAGAAGAAGAAACAAAAGAAAGGATGGTTTAAGATGCCCTACTTCAAGAGAGATCCCCAAGCTTATGTTTCAGACCATTTTGTCTGGTGCAGAACCTTTTATCAAATATGCTTTGGCTATTTTTCTCAATACAAAAAAAAAGTTTGTAAACAATAAAACTCCCCTAAAACATAGAGAAAGATGAACACATTATATTTAGATGAACTAGGCCACCTAACAATCATGAAATCAGCTATTTGTGAAGTCCTAAAAGGCCCAGACAAATACAATAACTAGAGGGGGGCAGTAATTGAGGGAGACAAGAATCCAGGATAGACACACATGTTCTATTGCATTTGCCCTGTTTCAATATGGGGAGGTAGGTCTTTGGTGATCTCATAGCATTAAAGAAAACCCTCTTTTATCCTATAGCTACCATTACACTAACTGGTGCTGCAGCAAGGCAGGACACTGGCCATGGGCACCACAAAGAAGCCATCACTTATGGTCTCTCTGGAAGCCAAGAAGGAAAAGCCCAGAATTTTAAAGGTTAAGGAATTTAGTCCTTGCTTCATATACCCATCCTTGGGCAGCTGAAGATGGGTACAGACTTATAGTTCTTAAAACCTGTCTCTAGCAACTCATTTCTTATTTTACCAACACACCTTATTGTGTATGTAGGCCTACCCCAATCCAGCAAGGCATGAATCTGATATATAAAGTGAGTCCTAAACCCTGGGATTCGAGCCCTGGAATAGGAATCCTTTATTACACATATATAGACAATTCTCACCTAATTTTGGCTTCCCCTCTGCCCCTTTTACTTGGCCCAGCCTCTCTTAACCTCTGCACCACCTATTCTTGTTCAGATCAATTTCCAGTCTTCCAGTAGATCAAGTAATGGGCCACCCAATTAAAATCTAGTCTTCCATGAAACATTGAAAGTGGAAGGCTTTCAAGGGGACACTATAGCAGAAAAAGCCAGCTCTAATTGGCAAAAATGAGGTAGTTCAGTTAGCTATACACTTCAAATAGTTGTTCTCTCTGATGATAAAACATCAAAAAGCATTCCTGCTATGCAGACCCAGAGCTGTTGCTTACTTATCCCTGAGATTGCTCATGTACCTGAGAACGCATTACAAGAATGAGGGCCTTAGACTAAAATACACAAAATTATAAAACCAGAATATTTCTATTATAAAAAAGTAAAAATTCACTGAAACATAATTTGCCACACAGCTCGTGCAATTGGCATACTGGAGAAAGTGAGACCCAAAGTACAATTATCCAAGAGACCAAATAAATAAAATTGTATCAGCCCAGAATGGGGTAGGAGTGAGTTTAGGAGTAGCAGGTCTGCAGCTATTTCCCCAGCCACTTCTTTTGCCTACTGTCACAATCCATTGCTTGGGACAGTTCTCAATACCCTATCCCAAGAGTGAGTTCTGAGGAGACGAGATGTGGAAAAACCTACCTTATCCCCAAGAGATTCCCTTCCATAGAATGTAGTCACTCATGGGTTGGGTCCATTAACCTGGTCTCATAATTAATCTTTTCACTCTGGCATAGAAAATATTATGCATTCTTTTTAAAAAGGAAAAGAACGTCCCTATTCAGCTCACTTTCAAAAGCTGGAGACTCTGGGGGTGGAGACTCAAATAAAGCATGCAGGGAGGGATTTCCCCCAAAGCCTCATATGCATTTGGATAGAGTGTGGTTGGAGTTCCTTTGCCTTACCCCTTCCCTCTACCAAAAGGAACTGGAGGATGATATCATGGATCCCTGCCTAATATACATGGCAGTACCAGCTGCTCCCAACCTACTCTATCCCCAGTTTTTCCATTCTGCTGATTGATGCCTTATCCTTGAAACTTCCTGACCTCAAAAGGATAGTCTCTCCCCACCCACCCACTGTAGCTCAATTCTGGTCTTTAGGAGCAGGGCAGGCCATGAATTTCTTCTTCATCCTCCCCAAAGTAGGTTGACTTTCCCTGTGAGCTGGGGTCTTCAGAGGATATAGGAGACCACCATATGGCTGATGCTCAGGCAGAAGTGGCAGTTCTTGGGCTGAGGATGCAGCTTACATTCTTTGGAATGATAATCTAGACTTCCACAACATAGCACCTGTCTCCCTTTGATCTGTGCTTCTGCATGTTCTTTGGCCACCTTTCATGTGCAGGTTACTCTCTGGTGCACAAAGACATCCACAAAGGGGTCAAGCACAACCCCAGCATGGACAGTCATGCACAGGGAGCAAAACTCCATGGGAAAGTTGAACCACTTGCAGATGCCAGCACTGTGCCTGGGCCATGTCCTCTGGTGCCTCCTCTTGCGACTTGGCGCAGCCTCCTGCAAACTGTTGGATTGACATAGAGTCCATGGTATTTGACCCTGAGCCTGTGGCTTGGGGCCCCAGGTTGGGTGGCTGCTGGCTGCAACCAAGTATGGAGCAAAGGCTTCGTTATGTTTCATAATAGCAGCAAACAGCAAACCGGCCAGGTGTCTTTGGGAATTACACGTCTACTAAATAAAACACATGGAACCTATCTTTTGGGAAAGGCTCATTCAGATCTTGATGACACTTACATTAACAGGTACCAGATGCAATTGACTAATTCTATTTGCTTTTTCTCTAGGGGAGAAAATATCAATCATAAGGTGAAGATTAGGGGACTTCAAACTTAAGAGAAATTTGGCCAAAGGACTTCTAGAAAAACTATTTCTAGGTCACCATCTACTGTCCCCTCTCTCCATCTGTACTGCATATCATGTCCAGTACAGATTACTATACTACTATTGTGGTCTTTAAGGACTTTCTGCTTTGCATGTTCTTCAGTTGCTACAAGATTCAAAACATTTCTGTTGCTATGCTGAATGTTCTATTCAAACTGACAATTATAAGAAGTCAAGTGACTATTAACCCAGTACCTAAGCAAAAGCCTTAGTGAGTATTTTTTCTTTTTTAAAAAAATTATTTTTATTAAGTTTATTGGGGTAACATTGGTTAATACAATTATATAATTTTCAAGTGTACATTATAATTTGACATCTGTATATTCTATTGTGTGTTTATCACCCCAAATCCAGTTTCCTTCAGCTACGATTCTCTGTACCCACTTCATCCCACTACCCCCCTATATTTGAGCCCCTTTAACCATCTAACTACCCTCTACTCCCCTACCACTTACCTTATGTGAACCAATAGTCTATAGCCCATGTCCATGAGACTGTTTGTCTTGTTCATTTGCTGCTTTTAGGTTATGTCCCCCATATAAGTGATATCATGTGACTTTCAACTTTTTCTGTCTGGCTTATTTTACTTAGCATGATTATCTTGAGGTCTATCCATGTTGTCGCAAATGACAGTATTTCATCTCTTCTTATGGCTAATATTTCATTGTATATATGCACCACAGCTTCTTTAGTCAATCATGTATCATGGGACACTTTGGTTTCTCCATGTCCTGGCCATGGTGAATAATGCTGCTATGAACATCGGTGTGTAAATATATTTTCGGATATGGTTTTCAAGTTTTTGGGGTAAATACCAATGGAGGGATTGCTGATCATATGATAAATCAATTCTTAGCTTTTTGTGGAACCCCCATACTGTTTCCTATAGTGTCTGTACCAATTTGCAGTCCCACCAGCAGTATATGAAGGTTCCTTTTTCTCCACATCCTCTCCAACATTTATTATTTGTCCTGTTGATTATAGCTATTCTAATAGGTGTGAGATGGTATCTCATTGTGGTTTTGATTTATTTCCCTAATAGCTAGTGATGTTGAGCATCTTTTCAAATCATTGTTGGCCCTTTGTATTTCCTCTAGGGAGAAGTATCTGTTTGGGTCCTCTGCCCATTTTTTGAATTGGGTCATTTGTTTTGTTGTTGTTATGAGTTGTATGAGTTCTTTGTGTATTTTGAATATTAGGCCCTAATCAGAGGTGTTGCTTGCAAATATATTTTCGCATTTTGGCTGATTGTCTCTTTACCTTGTTGAAGATTTCTTTTGCTGAGCAGAAGCTTTTTAGATTGACATAGTCCCATTTATTTAGCTTTTACTTCTCTTGCCTTTGAGGTCAAATTCATAAATTCTCTTTAAATCCCAGGTCTTTGAGTTTAGTCTCTACATTTTCTTCTATGCATTTTATTATTTCAAGTCTTATATTTAGGTCCTTAATCCATTTTGAGTTAATTTTGGTGTGTGGTGATAGACAACAGTCCTAATTTCATTCTTTGTCAGGTGGCTTTCCAGTTTTGTCAGCATCATTTATTGAAGAGGCTTCACTTTCTCCACTATACATTTTTGGCTTTTTGTCGATAATTATGTACCCATATAAATATGGGTTTACTTCTGGGCTCTTGATTCTGTTTCATTGGTTCCTGGATCTGTTTTGCTGTCAATACCATGTCATTTTGATTACTGGTCATTTTTTAGTAAAAATTTGAAGTCAGGCAGAGTTTTGCCTGCAGCCTTGTCCCTTTTTTATCAGGATGGCTTTGGCAATTCTGGGTCTTTGTGCTTCCATACAAATCTGATGATTTGTTCTATTTCTTTAAAAAATGCTGGTGAGATTTGGATAGGGATTGCATTAAATCTGTATAATGTTTTAGATAACATGGTCATTTAAACTGTGTTGATTTCTTCCAATCCAAGAACATGGAATATCTTTCCATTTCTTTGTACCTTCCTTGATTCCTTTTAATAGGGTCTTGTAGTTTTCATTATATAGGTCCTTCACATGTTTCGTTAAATTTATTCCTATGTGTTTTATTCTTTTTGTGTGAAATTGCAAAGGGAATTATTTTTTCCACTTCTTTTTCTGACATTTCATTATTAGAGTATAGGAACACTATGGATTTTTGAATGTTAATTTTTTTTATCTAGAAACTTTACTGTATATGCTTATTGTTTCTAGTAGTGTTCTTGTGGAGTCTTTAAAGTTTTCTATATGGAGAGTCATGTCATCACACAATAGTTACAATCTGACTTCTTCATTTCCTGTCTTTATGGCCTTTTATAACTTTCTGTTGTCTGATTGTACTCGCTAGATCTCCGATGTTATAATGAATAACAGTGGTGATAATGGACAGCCTTGCCTTGTTTTTGATCTTAGATGGAAGGTTTTTAAATTTTTCTCCATTAAGTATAATGTTGGCTGAGGGTTGGTCATATTTGGTCTTTACTATGTTAAGTTACTTTTCTTCCATACCAATTTTGTTTAGTGTTTTGATCTTAAATGAGTGCTGTATCTTGTTGAAGGCTTTTTCTGCATCTATTGATATGATTGTATGATTTTTATATTTTAGTTTGTTTATGTGATACATCACATTAATTGATTTGCATAGGTTGAACCATCCTTGTGGCTCTGGGACGAATTCCACTTGATCGTGGTGTATAATCTTTTTAATATGTTGCTGTATTCAGTTCACTAGTATCTCAGTTGGCATTTGGCATCTGTGTTCATGAGAGATATTGGTCTGTGGTTTTCTTCTTTTGTGTTATTATTACCAGGTTTTGGTAATCAGGGTAATATTGGCATCATAAAATGAGTTGGAAATTGTTGCATCCTCTTTGATTTTTTGGAATAATTTGAGGAGAATATGTATTAAATCTTCTTTGAATATTTGATAGATTTCACTGGTGAAGCCATCTGATCCTGTACTTTATTTTTTGGAATGTTTTTTGATGATTGTTTCAGTTTCCATACTGCCGATGGGTCTATTTAGATTTTTCCAGATCTTCTTGGCTCAGTCTAGGAAGTTTGTATTTTTCTAAGTACTGGACTATTTCTTCTAGGTTATTGAATTTGCTGATATACTTTTCATAGTAATCTTCTATGATCCTTTGTATTTCTGAAGTGTCTGTTGTAATTTCTCCTCCTTCACTCCTGATTTTATTTCTTTGTGTCCTTTCTCTTTTCTTTAGTGAGTCTAGTCAGGGGCTTGCCAATTTTATTAACCTTCTCAAAGAACCAGTTCTTTGTTGCATTTTTGTTTTTATATTGTTTGTTTTCAATTTCACTTATTTTTGCTCTAATTTTGATTATTTCTTTCTTCTTTTGACTTTAGGCTTCATTTGTTCTTTCCTTTTCTAGTTTTATTTGTTTGTTTGTTTGTTTTGTTTTTTTTGTTTTTGTTTTTTTAAGATGAAGCATTACATTGTTTATTTGAGCTCGTTCTTGTTTTTGGAGGTCATCCTGTAATGATAGGAACATTTCTCTTATGACCACTTTTGCCACATCCCAAAAGTTTTAATATGTGGTATTATCGTTATCATTCATTCTACCTATCTCTTGAGCTCTCTTTTTGATTTCTTCCCTGACCCGTTATTCTTCAGTAGCATGTTGTTTAATATCCATGTATTTGTGATTCTTCTTGCTTCCTTTTTGCTATTAAGCTCTAGTTTCAAAGCATTATGATCAGAGAGATATGGTTGGTATGATTTCAACCCCATATTTGTTGAGGCTATCTGTGTCCCAGTATATGATTGATTCTTGAGAATGTTCCACGTGCACTAAAGAATGTATAAACAGCTGTTTGGGATGGAAGGCTCTGTAAATGTCAATTATGTCCAGTTGGTCTAATGGGTCATTTAAGAATGTTATTTCCTTATTGATTTTTTGTTTAGATGATGTGTCCGTATCCGACAGTGGGTATTTTAGGTCCTCTACTATGACAGTGGTGTCAGTTTCTACTTTTAGTTCTGTTAGTATTTGATTTACGTATTTTTGGGGCTCCTTGATTGGGAGCATAGATATTAATAAGTATTATGTCTTCTTGGAGCCATGATTCCTTTTATTATTATGAAGTGTCCCTTTGTATTTTTATTTACCTTTTTTATTTTGAAGTCTATTTTGTCTGATATTAATACAGCTGTTCTGCTTTTCTCTGAATGCCATTTGCTTGAAATATTTCCCACCCTTTCACTTTGAGTCTATATTTGTCTTTGGAGCTAAAATGTGTCTCCTGGAGGCAGCATCAGGTTAAGTTTTATTTTTCGATCCATTCTGCAACTCTGTGTCTTTTTATTGGTGAATTCAGTGCATTTACATTTAGCATGATTATTGAAGTACAAGATCCTCTTGTAGCCATTTTATCTTTTGCTTTCTGTTAGCTCAGTGTTTTCATTGCTTCCTTGTCCTTATGTTTGTTTTCTTTATTTTGGTTGGCTTTTTGTGGGTTTTTTCCTCTGGTTCTTTTTGTTTTATGTTACTATGTTACATACTTCAGTTCTGAATCTTCTCTGTGTAATTACCATTACAAATATGTAAGGAATAATTTTATATATATATATATATATATATATATATATATATATATATATATATATATATACAGTGTTTCATTTTCTTCTTTGCATGCCTTATCTCCAATCCCCTTTGCAAATTTCAATCTTTGAATCCTCTCTTTTTTAGTCACCGTTTTCTCAATTTGTCCCTATGGATGCTGGGCATTCATTACTTACCTCATTATTACAATTTCTCTTCTTATCGTTTAAGCTTACAATGTTCTTAGTAAAGATGGTACTCTTCTGCTTCTGCTTCTTTGTGCTTGATAGTCACTGTCCTAATTATGTTTTTTGTTGTTATCATTGTTGTTATTTTGTTTTAGGTGAGCTACCTCTTTTAGTATTTCTTGTAGTGCAGGCCTCGTAATGGAGAATTCCCTCAATTTTTATGTATCTGGAAAGGTCTTTATTTCTCTTTCATATTTAAAGGAGACTTAGATGGATACATTATTCTAGGCTGGCAGTTTCTTTCATTTAATAGTTCAAATACTTGATTCCATTCCTTTCTGGTTTGTGAGTTTTGCTCTGAGAAGTCTGAGGATAATCTAATGGTTTTCCTTTATAAGTTACTGTTTTCTTCTCTGGCTGCCCTGAGAATTTTGTCTTTGTCATTGATTTTTGATAATTTAATACTATGTGTCTGGGTAAAGGCCTTTTTGGGTTGAGATAATTGAGTGTTCTGTTGACTTATTGAATTCCAAGTTCTACCTCATTCCTTAGATTTGGGAAATTAGTCAAGTATTTGTTTGAAAATGCTTTCTAGTCCCTGATCCTTTTCCTCACCTTTGAGAATGCTCATTATTCTTATGTTCCTCTCCTGATGGGATCAGCTAGTTCTCGAATTTCTGTTTTCATTATTTTTCATTTTTTTGGTTTCTCTATTTTTCTTTCTGATTTATTTTTAGATTTCTGTCTTCAGTATCACAGATCCTTTTCTCCATTTGGTCAACTCTATTTCTCCAGCTTGCTATTTCATTTTTTAGCTCTTGCAGTATGTTCTTCATTTCCAGAAGTTCTATTTGGTTCTTTTTGAAGATTTTAATCTCCTTGCTCTGTTCATCTAGTTTTTTTTTCAATTCCTGACATTTTTGATATGACTCGTTATGGAATTCACTGAGTTTTTTCAGAAGTGCCACCCTGATTTTCTCTGTCATTTAAGTTGCACATTTCTGTGTCAGTAAGCTTATTTTCAGGAATTTTTTCTGAGATTCCTTGTCTCCTTTGTAGTTCATGGTTTAATGGACTATTTGTCTGTCTAAGCATTAATGGAAATGTTCTGCTTTTTTTTCCGGAAAGATGTATTGTATAAAGGTCTTTCTTAGGCTACTGGCAAAGAAGGTGCTTTTCTTTTGGTTTCCACTAGGTGGCGTCTACACCTCTTGGATCCCTGCTTTATATATAAGCCTTAAAAAATGCCTTTTTATTTTCTGATAGATATTTAATCATGCTTTCTACCCTCAGCTTCCGTCCCTGTCAGTGTTGGCAACAGTTTCAGTATCATTTGCTCAGATCCTTGGGGCCCCGCAGTGTTCGGTCTTGAAGGGTATTGGGGAGGGCCCTCTAGTTTGGAGGTTAGGGCTTAGGCTCAGCCTTGGTTTTGTAACCGTGGCCTGTAAAAATCAATTGTTGCTTTTCTGCTTTCCCACTTCTCTGCCTTCTGCCCTGATGACTGGCCCCTGCCACTGGCTGCGGGGAGCTCACAGCTTTCCCAGGCAAGTTTGTTAAGGGAACTTGCTGCTCTTTCTCCCCTTCACTTCCTCCTACAAGGAACTCTGGTGTATGAAAGAGGCAGCTTCTTTGTCCACCACCTGACCCTCGGGGTTCTGACCTGTGGTAGCTCTTATGTGCAGATTCAACACTCAAACGTGCCGGTGTGCAGTTTGGGTATTTTTGTTCACTTTCAGATGTTCAGCTTATTGTTGTTTCAAGGGGAGAGATCTAGGGACGTTTCTTTCTCCACCATGTTTCAAAGATCAAACTAGTGTGTATTTTTTATTTTCTCTAGGCAGGGCAATAGAAGAAAACTTTCTGACAACACAATTGTCTGCCACACTATTTAGTATACCTTGTAGAGGTCTTGAACATATTAGGTTAGATTCTGATTTGCTGTCCTGTTGAAGGCAAAGAGCAGGTCTGTGAGGGCAATCCTATGACTATGTAGGAGATGGGGACTCTACTCACCAGACAGACGTGCTCAGAGGCAGACCTCAGGCAGATATTTAGACTTAGATGTGAAAAAAATGCCTATCCCTCTTGTTCTGATCTGTTTTTGTTCTGAACTTCCAGGAGCCTAGACATGCTTGAAAACCCTATGATGGTAGGGATTACAAAAAGCCTCAGCAAGAGTAAAGCTGATCTGGAGAAAGGGCTGCCAGCATCACTGTAAGAAGCTCGATGATGAAGATGAGTGAAGGGAATCTAAGTATTTAATTGCCAATAACTTCAGGTATTTGTTTTCCTTCTCCTTTCTGGGCCATAAATAGTCTTTTCCAAGGTCTCAAACTTGTCTCAGCTATGCTATGAAAGTCAAGAGAGGAATTACGTATGTGCTCTTGGGCTTAAGTGTTAAAGAGAGAGAAGTAACTCCTTCCCCTTTAATTAAGAGATCTACAAGTGGCTGGCATGTACCTTGGACTTCCTGACATGAAGACTTTTTCTCTGTTGCTGGAATGGCTTTGATGGGCAAAATCCTTATGCTTCTTGACTGAAAATTATCTTATCAATTGGTTAATCTATAAATGTTTTTGATCACCTACTTTATTTAAGCATTGTGGAGGAATGTAAAAAAAAATTAGAAGGCATGATAGTTTGTCCTCAATTGAAACAAAATCTGATTGGAAAACTAAAATCTAATATTATTGACCAATATAGAAGAAATGTCAAATAGATGTAAATGCTCCAGAGAGCTCTCTTGATTGCCAGTTCTAGATATTACTGAAATTGTACACATTTCACTTCCAACACAAATGGAGAGCTTAAAAGAAAGTTTGGGTTCTTTTCGGATCTGCTTCATCAAAACAGTGACCTTCTTAAGTCTGAATACAGATCCTTGGCACTCAGAGATGATTAACGCCTTCTCCAGGGCAGATGTCACCATTGTCCTCTTGTGGTTGTATTGTCCCACATATGAGACAGCATTCCTTGAACTCCACAGGCACTGCTTCCTCACCACTTAACACAAAGGAAGTGAGAGAAGAGATTTGAGTGGAGATGAAAAAGGTATTATCTTGAAATGGCATTTTGTTTTGTTGAGAGGGTGAATTGCTAATTTTGTGGTTTTCCTGAAAGTTTATTTCCTTTTCTAAGTAATGTATTCATGAAAGTATTTTCATTATCAATCTCTTTGATGACTCATTTTGACTATGCACAAAATTTTGTATTAAAAATAATAGACTCTACTTTATCAGGTGAGTTCTTTCATGTAAAAACTTCATGGTTTGGATGAAAACTATGGGACAAGCCTAGCTTTTCTAGTATACACACTTTAAACCTCACATTCAAATGTTATGTTACAATAAATGCAAATTTCAGACCAAATTCTTACATATATAAATATACAATCAAGCAGATATAAAACTGGTTATAATCTGTTCTTTATGCTCAATAATGTTCCAAGCTCTCTGTCCTCAGCAAGCCAGTGATGGTTTACTCAGGGCTGATGCTCCAGCATTACAGTGGCAAAATTCAGCCAACCTTCTAAATAGAATCAGTTAACAGTTTTCTCAGGTCAGTGGTTGGGACACAGGATCTATGGCATATAAGCCCAGATATGATTCTGAAAGTATACAAACTAACAAGATCACTGAATGCTACATTCTTCATATAAGGGGGAGGGGGAATGCTTATACCATATTTCTAATCAATCTACATATCATGGATACAACTCATCTCAATAACAAATGTAATTTTCCAACATCTTTTATGCCCATTAATAATATCACCAATATTAATGGAAGAGAAAATTGGCTGAAACACCAAGGAAGAAGAGCCTGTGAAAACATGAGGCTGGGTTTAAAGGGGAAACCAAGAGAGTAGTGTCTCAAAATTCAAGAGGTGTGAGAACAATTGTTCCAAGAAGAGAGAAGTCGGTAGCATCAACTGTTGGCAAGATGTCCATTTTATATGTCAACAAGGTCTGGGTGACTTGCCTAACAGTGTTGAAGTAGTGAGCTGGTAGAAGCCATACTGTAATAGCTTGAAGAGTGAGTGAGAGGCAAGGAAGGTGAAATGGCAAGTGTAGAAAAGTCAGTTGTGTTTGCTCTGCCACTTTGATTTTTGCAGGTTTTGTACTTATCATGCTACAGAGGTACTGCCTAAAGTTTGTATCTTTCTTTCCATTTGGTTTTGAAAGTGTGTAACTAGGAAGTCCTTCTAGTAGGATATGATGGGCTATTGTGGCTTTGAGCAGGAGAATGAGATTGTACAGCATCTATGTCACTATATTTGAGATACATGTGTTTGTGTATATATGGGTGGAAATATTTTGCTTCTCCTTCATGTGTTACTGATGACCTGAATATCTTGGCTTCAAGAGTTCCATCAGCACACTTGTATTCTTACCCATGACTTCTCTGGGATACTCTCTTCCTCTCTCAGGTGACAACTATGTATCTCTCAAATCTGTGTCTCCAACTCAGACCTCCCACTTAAATTTAGACTCACATATCCTGTTGAATGTTGAATAACTTACAGACATCTCAAATATTACAAATAATTATTTTGTCCTAGAACTTTGTATGTTATTACTTATTTAATCTTCACAATGAACCTATGATGTAAATGCTATTATTGTCTTTATCTTACAGATGAGGAAATTGATGCATAAAGAGGTTAAATATTTTTTCTAAAAATGCATGGCTAATAAATAGAGGAGCTAGGCTATGTACCCAGGCTGTCTAGTTCTAGAATCTGTGCTCTTAAACAGTACATTATACTGCCTTCCAACATGCCCAAACTGAACTCA
The DNA here is from genome assembly GCA_003508835.1 of Eonycteris spelaea. Classification (NCBI taxonomy): domain Eukaryota; kingdom Metazoa; phylum Chordata; class Mammalia; order Chiroptera; family Pteropodidae; genus Eonycteris; species Eonycteris spelaea. The sequence continues at coordinate 43,927 of PUFA01001245.1, forward strand.
TTCAACTTTCTCCAATTCTGTTTCTCCTCCACTATTCACAATTTAAATTGGTGACACTATATCTACCTTGTAAGCTTTCCTTGCTTCTTGCTAGGATCATCTATAGCCCAGGTAAGAGAGTCCGCCTCCAGCTGTGCCTTTATCTACATATCAAGAGTCTGTGGGACCAAGGGGATATGCCCTCAGAGTCTGCGCCTCCATCTAGACCACACTCTGTACCCAGGATCTTGGAAATCTCCACCCACATAATCCAGCTATCTCCTATGGTTTGCTCAGGCCTCTTCCCTAGGTCTATCCTCCCAAAGCCAGACCACATTGTTGGCACTTGCACTCTTATGTATAAAGGATTTGTGGAGCTTAGATAGACATATAGGCTGTGGTATCCATGCCATGCAAAGCGATATCATCATGGCACATGATAGAGCTGGTACAGCTCTATCAAGCTATATCTCTTCACTTTCAACCCACTTTTCTGTACTCTGCTTTATGATGCTGACCTGGAACTCATAAAATCATATTTGTGCTTTACTAGCCAGCCCTCTATTAATGCTTTACCAAAAGGTTATATCAGAGGAAGACCATGAGAACGGTACTTGTTCTTTCCTGTCTGTTTCCTATTGGCTCATTGTATGTACCACAGTTTTCCAACATTCAAAGAATCAGCCTCATTAGAGACACCAGCACAAAGGCAACACTTCTCCATCCTCAGAGGTCTGAGTTTCAGCTCCGTGGAAGCCCTTCCCCAGGTTTCTAAGTTGTTACAATTCTATCAGTCCTCTCTGCTTTCCTTGGTTGCTACCTCTATGATACATTATTGTTGTATTTTTATCTTTTCAATCCCAGTTAACAGCTTTATACCTAGTTAATAACTTTATATTCAGTTCTCCTTGTACAAATAACTAGCTTGATATTCTTCCTCTAACTAACTCTAATTAATAAATTGATACCAAGAATATCTCTAGGGAATGAATCACCAAAGCTGGGGTTTGGTCTTGTCCTTGCACTTTGCCAGTGATGAGCTCCTTATCAATGTGAAGCTAGTAATCCATGGTATGCAGTGGCATCGTGGTTAATCAAATTGTGATAAAAGCCTACCGAATCAAGTATTCTGGAAGACAAATAGCAGCTGTTGTTGACTATATGAAAGGAATGATGACCACAAGGACTATTTCATCTAGTGGCTTTCTCTCAGAGCACTAGAGGGTCCTTTACCAAAAAAATAATGAGTTTTTGGGTTTTTAGATTCTTAGTTCATGTCACAATGACTGTCAGAGAACCAGAAAGCTTTTATGGAAGTCATTAAAAAAAATCTCTTACTTGTAATCACAGGGCAGATATTTCTATAAATAAAAATATATATATAGGCTTCTGGTCAAGATGGCATAGTACGTAGATGCTGTGCTCGCCTCCTCTCACAACCACATGAAAATTACAACTAAATTACAGAACAACCATCACTGGGAGTTGCCTGAGGTCTAGCTAACATACATAAGAGGCTATTTAGAGATGGCAAGAGTGGCGGAGACACAAAATGGGCTGGTCTCACAACCATGTATGACATTTGAGAAGTAGGAGGGATATCTTGGCTACAGAGGTTCCCCATAAAGGAGCAAGTGATCTGAGACCCACATGGAGTTCCCCAGCCCAAGGACTGCAGTGCCAGAAAGAGAAGTCCCTACAACTTCTGGCTGTGAAAACCAGTGGAGATTGTGGTTGAGTGAGTGAGGTTATAGGAGTCATAGATGATCCTCTTAAAGGACCACTTCACAGATTCACTTACTCTGAGCTCCAGTGCTGGGGCATCTACTAGAAGCACTAGAGTTATACAGGGAGGAACTGAATTGTCTGGATTCAGGGCAAGGACTGGAGCAGAAGCTTTCTCCCAGACAGAAGTGCTGGCAGAATCCATTGTTCCTTTGTTGAGCTCTCCACTCTCTCAGCACACAGACACAGATGCAGCCATATCTGACTCTCCATCAATATAGCTAACACTAATCACCCTACTCTGCTGATTTCCTGAGATCTTGCCTCTCCCAAATTATGAGCCCACCCACGCCACCTCCAGAAGATTTTTCACACAAATGGCCTATCGTGGCTGATGCTGCAAACTTTCCTAAAATCTCTCAAAAGTTCACAAAACCCAAACAAGCAGCAGATGACCTCAGCTTGCCCCATACCTCTTGCTGAGCAGCCCTAATCCTAGAACTAGTTGCAACTCTGGTTCCTGACTTAGCTTCTTGAGGCATCTCTAAGTCCAGCAAGGGTGGCAGCTATCTGCAGATTGCTTGGTGACTCTGCCATGTGGCCCTGGGCAGTGTGCAGGCTGAAGCTGAATTTTGTCTGTGGAGGCACCTGGGGCCAGCACATCCTGTGGCCCAATTGGACCCAAGCTGGGACATCACTCAGGGTTGCTTCTGAGGAAGATACAACCAAAGGCAAACTGGGAAGGTACCAGAGACCTGCAAAAGTGAATACTGCTCTGTAGGATCAGCCCCTCACTGGCCAGTTCACAAAACCAATCAATCCAAGGGTCAATCCCTCCTAAAGATGTGCAAACAGTATCAAAGCCTCAGCTACAAGAGGGCACACACAACCCATACAAGGGAGACACCTGGAGTGCCCAGCTCAAGTGACCAGGGATACTGAGCCACTGGGCCCCACAAGACACCTACTATATTAGGCCATTCTACTAAGACTGGGAGACTAAAAAGCCCTACTTAATACATAGAAACAAAAACAGGGAGGCAGCCCAAATGAGGAGACAAACATGTCCCAAATGCAGAAACAGAACAATGCTCCAGAAAAATAACTAAAGAAAATGGAAATAAGAAATATACCAGGTGCAGAGTTCTAGCGGAAAAACAGATGAACTTGGTGAGAACCTGAACAAAAAGATAGAAAACATAAAAATGGAAATAAAAAACATAAAAAGGAATTAGCCAGAAACAAAGAATATAATAACTGAAATTTAAAAAGAAAAATACACTATAAGAAATCAACAGTAGAATAAGTGAAATAAAACATCAAATCAGTGATTTAGAAGATAAGGTAGCAGGAAACACCCAATCAGAATGGTAACAAGAAAAAAGGATTCAAAAAAAAATAAAATGAGTTTAAGGGGCCTCTGGGAAAACATCAAGCATAACAACATTCTCATCAGAAAGGTATCAGAAAGAGAGGAAAGAGCAAAAAATTAAAAAATTTATTTGAAGGAAAAATGATGAAAAACTTTCCTAACCTGGTGAAGGAAATATACATACAGGCCCAGGAAACAGAGAGTCCCAAACAAGATGAACCCAAAGAGGCTCACACCAAGACACATCATAATTAAAATGTCAAAGCTTAGAGACAAAAAGAGACTCTTAAAAGCACCAAAAGAAAAGCAGCTACCTACAAGGGAGCTCCCAGAAAACTCTCAGCTGATTTCTCACAAAAACTTTGCAGGCTAGAAAGTGGTTGTCATGAAATATTCAAATGACGAAAAGCAAGGACCTACAATACAATAAAGATTACTCTATCCAACGAAGCTATCATCTAGAATTGAAGGACAGGTAAAGACCTTCCCAGACAAGAAAAAAGCTAAAGGAGTCCATCAACACCAAACCAGTATTACAAGAAATGTTAAAGGGACTTCTTGATGAAGAAGAAGAAAACTAAATAAAATACATGAATAATAATGCCATTCTGGTCAAGAGGGCAGGCTTGGTAAAAAGCAGGGTTCACCTCCTTCAAAAACCACATTAAAATTACAACCAAATTATAAAACAAGCAACTTGGAGAACCACCTTAAGTCTAGCTGATCATAATATATACATCTGAAAATATAAAGAAAAAGCCACATCGAGTCTGATGGGGGCCAGAGATGCAAAGTAAGTTGGTCCCGAACCCACAAGTGGCAGTTGAGCAGCGGGAAGGAAAACATGTTTGCAGAGGCCCCCCTGAAGGAACCCCACACAGGGGTTCCCAGCTCAGGGTTCCAGTCCCAGGAAGAGGTATTCCCACAAAATCTGACTGTAAAAACCAGTGGAGACTCTGGCCGTCTGGGTGAGATGAATAAAACCTGAAAACCTAGACATCTCATTTAAATGGCCCATACACAGGCGCAGTCATTCTTACGTACTTACTCCAGGCTCCAGCAAAAGGTCAGTAGCTCAGGAGGTGCAAGAGATATATGGGGTGAGACTGAGTTGTGTGGAGCCAGGGCAAGGGTTGGAGGGACAGCCACCATTGCTCTTTTGTCAAGCACCCCTACAGGGCAGTCTACATGTGGGTGTCATCTTGCTTGTGTTGAATTGGCATGGCCAATTCTAGAACTGCATTGCCTGGGTGAAAACTGGCCTACCCCACTCCATGTCTCCCTGGAGCTCTACCCCACCCAACCATCAAATTGCCCATGGTAGGCCTGCTGCTGGGAGGCCAGACCTACCCTGTACCTTTCCTGGGTCACATATTTTTTGGCAGGTGTAGCCCACGCTTATATGGCCCATGTGTAGCCCACACATTTCAGGAAAGACTTTTGGTGGCAAGCCACTGGTGCCAGCCTGAGCTATATTTTTTTGGGTGGAATGGGGGTCTGAGGGCTTAAAAAGACAGTGGCTAGCTCTACTGCAATTGTAAAACTTTTATAAGAAGCTGTAGAATCAGCACTGATATGAAACCTGACTCTGCATTGGCTGGGCAACATTCATTCACTTTACCCTGGTGACTTCCTGGGCTCCCACCCCACTCAACTCATATACAACTTAAAGGCTCTTCCAGCTGTGGAGTCATATAGGCAGCTGGCAGACAGCCCCGGGACTTTGAGGTGCGCTGGCCCTTTTGCTCAGTTGCCCCAGGCCTGGTATTG
>PUFA01001246.1:0-46397 GCA_003508835.1 Eonycteris spelaea
CAACCTAATTGAAAGAAAGAGGGAGAGAAAGAAAGAAAAAGAGAGAAAGAAAGAAAAGAAGAAAGAAAGAGAGAGAGAGAGAGAGAGAAGGAAGGAAGGAAGGAGGAAGGAAGGAGGAAGGAAGGAGGAAGGAGGAAGGGAGGGAGGGAGGAAGGAGGAGGGGGGAGGAGGAGAAGAAGAAGAAAGAAAGAAAGAAAGAAAGAAAGAAAGAAGAAGAAGAAAGAAAGAAAGAAAGAAAGAAAAGAAAGAAAGAAAAGAAAAAGAAAGAAAAAGAAAGAAAGAAAGAAGAAAGAAAGAAAGAAAAAAAGAAAGAAAAATTACAGCCAAAAGACATTAGGGAATAGAATAGGATACTGCTTTATATTGGGTAATGAGGGGTGGGCGGAGTGGGAAGAAGAAAACCAAGCTAAACCAAAAAGAAACAGTCTGCACACCTGCACAGCAAACCATTATGTTTGGGGGCCACAAGGAGCCTGTTACCTTTACATACAAAAGCACTGTGCGTCATTCCCTCTGAACCCCAGGCACCCAGAGCCTGCTTTCACTCAAGGGCTCCACGCACAACAGGGCTCCCCAGCCCCACGCAAAGCAAGCGGTCCTTGCCCACACTCCATATAGATGGTCTCGCCATACTCTAAAGCAAGCACTGGGTAACACGGGGACCGTGTTACACAGCCCAACCCGGCCTCTCACCAACGCATCAGCCCGTCCACGGAATACAGCGCAAATATCCCCAGGGGCACAGCAGGGGCCCTAACAGCATTCCAGTGCATCTGGGCACTCGTGGACGAAACCTCACCTTGAACATTCGCTCTGCGCTCCCCAGCCCCACCGGCTCAATCCCCAAACACCTGAAAACTCGAATTTCAAAGGACACCCCTTGGTACCAGGGCAAACACCGGTTAGGTCCACCGCCGAACAAAGTCCACCGCGGGCACTACGTGGTTTCCACTCCCGCAGATCTACGCACAGCACAGCTCGGGGGTCTCTGGCTAGGCCTTCACCCCAACTCCCTAACACCCGGGTCGACCCGACCCCGCGCCTCCGACCCGACCCACCAAGCCACGCTCCCTCCCCGCCCTGGTTCCGTCGGCCTGCTCCACAGCCAGCTCCAGGTCGACCTCGGAGCGCACACCCGCTCCAGGCCCCTACCGGAGGATGTGGGTAACAGCAGCACTAGAGCCATCAAAAGGATCCCAAGGAAGCTCCAAGAATCAAACGGGCTCTCGCGGAGGCGGAGAGGTGCAGTGCGCGGCGCGGAAGACGCCGTCATTTTTGGAGATATCAGCGGGGCACCTGAGAGACAGTAAGAATTTACCTTCTCAAGTGCGGTTATGAGACGCAACAATCCCCAGACTCAAAAAGTGTCAAGCGCGGTACCTCGGGTGGGCGTGGCCGTGCCGTGACGTCACGGAGCCGGGTAGCCAATCGGCAGGTACAAGGCGGGGCCTCGGCGCTGGGCAGTGCTATTGTCCTGGAGGGAATGGGGCGTGGCCCCGATCGGGATTTAACCCATTGCATTCGGGTGGGCTGGGTAGTTCCGACCCCTTTGGCGCCAGCGTCTGGCTGGCGGTTTCTCTGGCTGCTTACCCATCTGGAAGCAGCAGTGCGGATTGCGGAAAAGGGCTGGTGCACCATTGGGTTCGTAAACAGACAGTTTATTATCCCACTCAGGAAGGGTGGATAGGAGACAGTTGCTGGTGGGCTCAAGATTGTGCGCTTTCTGGAACGCTGGATTGAAGAATAAAGCGCATCGCCCTGAAAATAGAAACCCAGATCTCAGACAGTGGATCCCCTGAGGCCAACACCCCTCAGGGCTCCACCTTTGTCCTGGGGCCCCAGACTGCAGGTTTACCAAGGCCTTTACTTAATCTTTGGCTTCAATCAGGCATAATTACAGACAATACTTGTGATTTCCTTGGTTGAATGTCTACTTCTGAATTCCATTCCAAGCCTGCTAGAATCCTAAATCTCAAAGATCTTTGACCCTACACTCCCAACCCCTACCTCCAGGGGACCCCAGGGAAGGTAAATCTTAAACAACTCTGTGCCAATAAGCATACTGGGCCTCAAACTGTAGGCCCTTGCCCTTGAACAAGTAAAAGTTCTATTGAAAAGGAAATATAACTGTGTGGAAAAGGTAAGGAGAAGCGTATATTAAGTGCCAAATTCCTGGATGCAATCAATGCCATGAGTGGTGGCATGGGTAGGAAATAACGAAGGAGAACTTTTCTGGTGAAAATCTCAATTCTGGAACATTAAAATTGAGCAAGATTTACTTCTACAGTTGTGAGCAAACCTATATGACTAGTAAAAGAAAAATAACATGACAGGTATAAAGAGCACACAGAAAGAGCTGACAGTTGCTATAGGCAAAGAACAAAAAGGTGAGTAAACACTGGGAATAGCAGCAACCTCAAATTTTTACTTTTTGATATAACTTCTCTGTAAGTTAAAAGTTTTGATAGACATGACTTTTAAACCACAAATTCCAATGAGACTTTATCCCAAAGAAATCATCATAGCTGTGAGCAAAGGTGTATACTTTTGGAAACAATATAAAACCTCGGTGTTTAGTATATTATTAAGGAATTTATAGTAGGAAGATTTTATGGGATGGAATTCTATGCAGCAAGGATATCAGAAGCACTTGAGATCGTTAAGCAAGGGCACCCAGGTCACATCCCAGATCTTTAAGCAGGGGCACCCAGGTCACATCCCAGATCAGTGATGTGAGAACCTCTGGGGGTTGGGACCCAGGCATCAGCAAAGCAAGTGACGGCAGTGTGCAGCCATGGTTGGGACACACTGAGTCCCGAGATCAGAGGTTTAGCAATTGAATTTAATTCAAATCAGCACAGAGAACATGATTTTTTTTTTGCATGAACAAAAACAAATCCTAATGTTAGTTACACAATTCAAAGTTTTACAGTTCCATTACTGGACTTGGAGCTTTAATCACTTAGCCATACTCATGCATTAAACTAATGTGGAAGATATGTCTTCTCCAAAACACACGTGTCTACAGATACTCAGATACTCAAGGCTAGGTAACAGCAAAGGCTGTGAGAGCTGTGCAGAAATGAGGTAAAGCATCACGGAATGGGCACTATGCACCGGCCTTGCAGATGCCCAGGAGCCACAGGTGTTCCAGGTGTCAGTGAACTAGGAATACGGCCCAGAGCAGATGGCCCGGCTTGACCGAGAGTAGGTTATTTGAAGAAACGCAGCAGAAAGACGCAGCTTGGGAAGAAGAGTTGGGATGTAATTGTAGAAAGTCTTCAAATATCATCTGAGAAGTGTGGACTCCCTGCTGTAGGTGATGTGGTGTCCTCGGACACATGTCTGGGGAGTGGAGAAGCCCAGACAACACCTCGGGCTCTGGGATGTGAGGGGCAGGAGTAATGACTGTGGGAGTGCACTGGCTACAGAAGATGGGCCCCGATTAGAAACATACTCTGATTTGGGATAAAATACACTGGAAACAAAATAAGCACATTGTTGCGAATAAATCTTGTGTAATCCTACATTTTATTTTTACCTGATTTGAAAATCAGGTTTTCAAAAATGAGCAATAAGGGCCTCTATAAATGGGACTTCCCATTTCACTGCAAATGCATTCTTCCAGCTTTAAGAAACTTTTAGTTCAAATATGCTTCTTTCTCTGTAAACAAACTTCTCTACAGAAAACTGGTTTGCCCTATAATTCAGCAATTGACAAATTATTTGACAAACACAATATTTACACATATTATCAATATCACATGTAAATATATTCAAATGAAGAAAACTAAATTTGAAGGAGAACCTATTATAAAAGTCGATTTATGTTGGTAGGAATAACAATCTTGGGTTGAAAATACCTAATAGACTTAAAAAATATTGCCATCTCTGCTTCTGAGCAAGTGCTAATTCCTGAAAATAAGCATGTGAAAATGGGTGTAGTAAACTTCTCTATATGGAATTCAGAAAACGCTCATTTCTGCTCAAACTCAGCTTCCTAAAGTCTGGCACCAGAGATGACAAAGGATAGGAACACTTGTGGTGCATTATAAACATGACTTTATAAGAGTTAAACCGTATTTGCCCTGGCCCACTCTGATTCCCCAATCACAACCTTCTCAAGGCAACATTTCTTGGCCCAATTTATGGTACTTAAATGTAAAAGTGTAAAACAGAACTTGTAAAGATGAATGAGAGGGCGGTTCCTTCTCTTTGCCAACTGGCTCATTTGCAAGTGCCCTGCCTGGTGTGAGAGGACTCAGAAGAGGGGGCAGCATCTACTCCACCTGAGCAGAGAGCTCTACCTCAGCTGGAGGTCTTTCTTTCCTTCCTAGCACCAACAACCAGCACACGGAGTTGAGTGTTCTTTTCTGAAATACGTGGCTTACTGTCTACCCTACCTTTCAGCAGGTGAGGTGGGACGCACACACAGCACCGAGATCCTGAGAGAACGTGAGGTTATCTGATGACTTTACTCCCTGCAGAACTGCCTGCATTCAGATGACTTGATTAAGTGAGACATCTCTTCAAGGAGGGAGAGAAAACCACCTAGACCAGAATTTAGAGTGGAGTCTATGTCTTAAAGAGTGGAATTCTCCTTGAAAAGACAAGGCCACAGTGTTTATTTTGTATCAAGCTGGCATTCTTGTGTTAGAGCCCTCTAACTTTTACAGAAGTATGCAAATGATTCCCAAGTATTACTGATTTCTTAGACTGTTTTATTGATATCAAAAATGAGGAAGAACAAATACCACACATTAATTTTATGACTTCTTTAAATCACCAACAAGTTACAAGAATTTTAAAAAGTAAAATTTACACTATTTACTATAATACTGTTTTCCAGTAATATTCTTAGTTAAGGACGTCAGCTTTTTTTCTAGTTTCCAATTTTTCAGCATTCTTACTTTTAATTTTTAAGGGTTGATGTAGTATAACATACCTGTAAAGACTTTTTACAATAAGTAATACACAAAGCACATTTTAGACTTGTTGAAAGAACGAACCTTACTAGTTGGCATTAATCTTTGAACAAAATTATTTTGAAATCACTTTCTTCAAAAACAAAATGTAATTTTGTCTTGAAATATATTTCCCTAAATTTGGAGATTATATTTTAAAAATCATTTTTCGCCTTCATACTACCAGGGATACTGTGTTGATTTACCCTATAAACGCAAGTGTCATTTAGGGGAAAATAGGCAAAATGTTTATACCAAATTCATACCGATTCAAAGAAGCATCAAGGGATGGTGACTACTTTTGAACAATAAAATCTTAGCCTTATGTCTTAACAGTTGTATTCATGAGAGTGAAAAGGACTAGAGAATAAGTTTGTATATCTTTTTTTCTTCCATTATTTAGTGAGATGTATTTGCCATATATTATTGCATAAATTTAAAGTGTACAATATAATGCTTTGATAATGTATATATTGTGAAATAATTACCACAATAAATTTAGGTAACATTCATCATCTCACATAATTAAAACTTTTTCTTCCTTGAGATCAGATCTCTTAAGATCTATTCCCTTAGCAACCTGCCAATGCACAATACAGTATTACTGATTATAGTTACCATGCTCTTCATTAAATTCCAATGCTTGCTTATAACTGGAAATTTGTACCTTTCACCACCTTCACCAAATTCCCTCACCCCACTCTGACCCGCTACAGGAAACTTCAAATCTGATTTCTTTTTCTGTGAGTGTTTTTTTTTATTGTTTATTTTTTAATTTTTGACATATACATGAGATCATTCAGTATCTGTCCCTCTTTGTATGCCTTATTTCACTTAATATGATGCCCTTGATGTCCATCTATGTATTCGAAATGGCCAAATTCTCTTCTTTTTTATGGATGAATTGTATTCCTCTGTGTGTGTGTGTGTTGGGTGTGTGTGTGTGTGTGCGTGTGCATGAGTAAATAGCATTTCCTTTATTCACTGACTCGTTGAGGGACACTTAAGTCATCCCCATGTCTTGGTTATTGTAACTAATGCTGCAGGGAGGTAAATAAACCAGGGAGGTGCAGATCTCTTTTTTGTTGAGGGATTTTGTTTCCCTTGGATGTATACCCGAAACAGAACTGCTAGAAAACATGTTTTAATTTTATGAGGAACCTTCATACTTTTTTTTTCTATAGTAGCTATGCAAATTTACAGTAGATCTTAATATTTTAACAAACCAAGAGAAATATAATGACACTCTGCTTTGTAGAAATGTTAGTGTATCTGCTCTGTTGCAGTGGTTGATTTATTCTGGTAAATGCTGTACGCAGCACTAACCTGTTCCCCTAAAGAGACATGATCAGAGATCAATATAATTAAGTACGAAAATTAAACTCCAGAAGCCCAGTTAGAAAATTGACCATTAAAAAACCTGTTCTTAGTCCATAAGCTAGGAAATCAATCATTCTTTTGAAAATGATTTCAAATTTTCAACTGGTCACACTCTAGAAACCCTTCTTCTATCCTTGTCTTATATATTTTTAATTCCCTGCAAACAAAGAAATAGAGAAGTCACATATACAGTACTTATTAAATATATTCTTACTTTGATTAAGCGCCATTGGGAAAGCCTGAACAGAAGTATGTGTTTTCCTAATATTGCAATTTTAAACTTGTCTCTGAGAAGAAACTTTTATTAAGGTAACGATATCAGTAGTGTTCACATTCGGTAATACCTCATCTATACCTACTGTCAAGGAAATCGTGTGCTCCGGTAAGATCTTCTCCTAAATAACTAGTTTACATCACACTATTATAACATAGACATCTTTCTAAAATCTATTATTCTAGTCAGCGCTGTCCAAAAAAATATAATGTCACATGAGTAATTTAAAATTTTCTAGAAGCCACACTAAAAAGAGTAAAAGAAATAGACGATATCAAGTTTAACATATTTTATTTAACCCAATACAGCCACAATATTAACATTTGCCATGATTTTACATTTTTGTGCTAACTTTTTAAAATCTTCTGTGTATTTCACAGGTAGAGTACACATTACATTGCCATAGCCACTTTTGCAGTCTTGAGTAGCCACACATGGCCATTTCCTTTTGAATTAGAAGACACCCTTATTAAAAAAAAAAAAAAAAAAAAAAAAAAGAAAAAGAGGGAGGAGAAAATATAGTTGTAGTCCCTGCCTTAGTAAACTGGCTATAAGAGACTGACTAAAACTAAAGTTGGATCAGACAGTTATTGACGGTATGCTTGTCACAGCAAACACTTCTGGGATGCCACCCCGATGTAAGAGCTAACCCTGTTAGATTCAGATACTTTAATATTTCTCCTCATGGAGGAGGCCATCACTGTCAACCACCACTGTCACAGTACCGCACTTTGTAATACAGCAACTTCCTAAGGACTACTGTGGGGAGTGACATAATAGGCCTGTCACTGAATTCTCCAAAACCCCTATACTTTTCTGTCTTTGGAAGTCAATTCATTTTATTTTCTGTAGTAGTAGAATAGTTTTCTTCAAATAGATTTTAAAAGAGAAACCCAATATATAATAAGAATTAATATAAATCTAAAGATATATTTGATATAAAAATGAAGCAATTATTGAAATAATGAAAATCTAAAACGAATTTCTGATTATAGCTATTTTCTATTAACTTCAGCATTCATCAAATTAACTTCAAGTGTTTATAGGCTCCTTGAAGCTCATGAAAGTCTGAAAACTACTTTCCTGGTGGGCTTCAGCCTCGAAGGAATCTTCAGAGACCAAGGAGATCTAGTAGGGATGTCTTGTCTTGCCCTTTGCCCCTGGGATCAAAGACACCACTTTGCTTTTACCAAGAAACTGCCCTTCCCATTGGCTTCTGTGGAATTGGCTCCCAGACTCTTGATGGGAACCTAGGGTTGCGCCTCACTTTGTAAGTGGTGGATCACAAACTGCCCCTTCTTCCCAGCTATGCAGACACCCATTCTGGCACAAATAGAGGAAACTGCCACATCATTTCACGCAAAGACAGAGGGGCTGGGCGGCCGAAGTGTTTAAGGCAATGCAATTCATAATTTGTCAAAATCTGAGGATTTTTTGCTGGGTTTTCTTCATATGCTAAAAATATTCTCATCAAAGAAAAAGATAAATGGCTTTACGGAATTAATATTTACAAACTGAAATTAAACACATTTACAAAATTAAGTAACATGTATTTTGGTTTCTGTAAAAGGACATTTTCCTCCCTGTACTTAACATAAAGAGATTCTATGATTATTAATCATTGGGCTAAAAATTCTTCCACTTGTGGAATTATAGCTGCTAGAGGGTAGAGGAAGCTAGGCAGTCTGATGAAAGGACAAGGGGACATTATTCTACTGGCACCCACCTCAAAGAAAAGCCTGTCACTATGTGTTATCTTACATTCAAGCAGGAATGGTGTAAGGAAATATTGAGAATTTAGCAAAGGAAACAGGAACCTACGTGTCCTCTTTGATGTTTACTGTCATATCTGAGCTCAGGTTATTGACATCTACCTATTTGCTGAATATTTTTCAAAAGAAAGGACATTTCTGGACAGAAAACAGGAGGCAGATACCTTTGAATGATAAAAGCAAACTTTTCTCCCGTCTCTTCTTCTCAGAGAGAAATAAATTTTACTTCTCTGTGGCTCTCACCAGTTTGGTAGGTGCTGAACAGAGGAAGGGGAAAGGGCTGAATAAGACAGTGGCATAGAACCAAAAGGAAGGACGAGTGGCATAATAAGTGGGACAAAATCAATGCTAGATGACAATGGAAGTAAAGCTGACAATTAGGTTCATATGTTATGACTTTTCTGACTCTCACTTTGGAACTGGAAGGAGTAATTTTGTGCCCAAGCTACTTTAGCCTTGAATTCGTATAGGTCATCCAGCAGATGAACAGATTCTAAATTTTTGTCCAATCTGTTTACCTCTGAAATATCTAGCCCGAAAGTGAATAACGTGAACTGTCTTTCACAGAACAGATTGTAGAGAGAGATGGTACTGGTCTCTAGCGCCTTAGATTTTGAGGGAATACCCAAGCAGCATATATTAAATGCATGTAACATTGTCTTAGAAATCCGCGTTATGACAACTCATACATTTTCTGATGCGTCATAACTTGTGCACTGAGTACAGCTTCTTCCTGTGGCACTTTGTTTTCAACCTCAGGGAAGATCTCTGTAAAACTTACAAGACTCCCGTTTTCCTCAGACTGATCGAAATCTGGTAAATGTGCTCTTTCTACTAACTACACAATCTTTTTAAAATTATTTTTCTGGTTAAAATGTTTTGAGGAGCTTGTTGAGTACTCAAGAATTTGAGAGTCGAATAAAAAATGTGGAAACTAATTTGATCCTTCAAGTTTTTGCGCCATGTCATTATACTCCCACTCCCCAGCACCAGACCTGGCCACTATATACAGTTAATCCAAAACCCTTTGTGACATTCATTTAAGCAGACAGCTTAAAAGTACAAAGCTACCACATCAGTCATTTACTTATACTATTAAAAATAGGTTTAAATTATAACAAATGATAAATATTCTTAATTGAAAAAAAAACTATTTTTACAGGTATAAAATATATTAATTATGCAAAAATTCTAATGAATTTAGCACACTCTCACTCATCCATAGACAATATAATGAGAATAAAGAAAATCATGAATATATGAAAAGTGTTCACTACCAATAAATGAAAATAATGTAAACGACAGGCATCTGATTTTTGGAACCACAGTGATGACATGTAAAATGGATTCAAGCATAGGAAGTACAGGGCGAGAGCTGTGGATTCCAAGACTAGAAGATATGGTAGAAGAATTAATTGAGAAAGGAGACTGGAGGGAAAAGGAAGCAGGGTGTAGGTGGGGCCCATTGCAGACCAAATGGGATCCCATTCTACTCCTTGCTGAGAGCTAAGTAACAGAAAATTGTAGTAGGTACTTTAACTTGTGGCCATAAAGTAAATAAAGTATAATGATCTTAAAAATAACTTCTTATACTATTTTATATTTTGAGTTTATCATTGTTGCATTTTTTTTCTTTTTTATATGTAGCCGATGGATGAATTTTCTTTTGACAGTGGTTTTCTTGTTGTAATAATTTTTGGTGACAGTCCCCTATACAGACCTCCTAATCATAAATATTTTAGGAAATGATACAGTGACATCTAATGTATTCTCCTACATACATGCACCTCTTTCTACATGTTGCCTTGCATATTCTAGCAATAATTTTACTAGAGAAGTCTAGGTATAATCAAATCTTACATATAGACTGACACAGATATTTGGTTTTACTATTTCTCCCTCTCTCCCCCTTCCTTCCTTCCTTCCTTCCTTCCTTCCTTCCTTCCTTCCTTCCTTCCTTCCTTCATTTCATTTAACCCACCTCTGCACACCCCACCATTTTGGAAAGCATTTTGTTCTGTGGTATGTTTCTGTTTTGTTTTCTTTACTCATTTTCTTTGTTTGTTTTTCTTTCTTTCTTCCTTTGTTTTTTTTTTTTTTGATTCCACATAAAATGAAATCACATTGTATTTGTCTTTCTCTATCTGACTTATTTTCACTTAGCATAATACTCTTTAGGTCCATCCATGTTGTCACAAATGGCAAGATTTCCTTCTTTTTTATTGTTGAGTAATATTCCATTGCATATATTTACCACATCTTCTGTACTCATTTATATTTTGATGGACCCTAGGTTGCTTCTATATCTTGGCTATTCTAAGTAATGCTACAGTGAACGTAGGGGTGCATATACCATCTCAAATGAGTGTTTTTGTTTTCTTCAGATAAATACCCAGGAATGGAATTACTGGGTTATATGTCAGATCTATTTTTAATTTTTTTGAGAAATCTCCATATTGTTTTCCCGAGAGGCTACGCCAATATATAACCCCCAACAGTGTATGAGAGTTCTCTTTTCTCCACATCCTCACTACCACTTATCATTAGTTGATATTTTGATGCCAGCCAATCTAACAGTTGTGAATGGACATCTCATTGTGGTTTAGATTTGCATTTCCTGATGATTAGGATGCTGAGCATTTTTTCATGTCTGTTGATTATCTGTAAGTATTCTTTGGAGAAATGTCTACTCAAGTCCTCTGCCGAGCTTTTAATTGGATTGTTTACTTTTTAGTGTTAACTTATAGTAGTTCTTATATATTTGTATATCAACTCATTATCAGATGTATCATTTCTCAATACCTTCTCCCATTCAGCAGGTTGTCTTTTGTTTTGTTGATGCTATCCTTCAATATTCAAAATCTGTTTAGTTCGATTTAGTCCCATTTGTTTATTTATTTATTTTTATTTCCTTTGTGTACAGAGACCCCAAAAATATACTGCTAAGGCCAATGTCAAAGAGTTTACTCCCTATGTTTTTCCTAGGAGTTTTATGGTTTGAGATTGTACTTTTAAGTCTTTACTCCACTCTGAGTCTATTTTTGTATATGGTGTAAGAAATTTGTTCAGTTTCGTTATTTTGTTATTTCGTTATCTATCCAGTTTTCCAAAACCATTTGTTGAAGACACTGCCTTTACTTCATGGCATAACCTTGCCCCTTGTCATAGATTAACTGCCCGTACAAGAAGGGATTTATTTCTGGGCTCTCACTTCCATTCCATTGATCTATACATCTGCTTTAATGCTAGTGCCATATTGTTTTGATTGTTGCAGCTTTGCAGTATAGTTGAAAGTCAAAGAATGTGATACCTCCCACTTTGATCTTTTTCAGGTTTTCTTTGGCTATTCAGGGTCTTTTGTGGCTCATATAGATTTTAGAGGTAAGTGTTCTAGTTCTAAGAAGAATGTCATTGGTATTTTAAATGGGATTGCACTGATACCGTATATTGCTTTAGGTAATAAGGACATTTTAACAATATTAATCCATCCAATCCATGACCATGGTATAGCTCTCCATTTATTTGTATCTTCTTCAATTTCTTTTTTTAATGTCTGATAGTTTTCAGAGTACAGGTCTTTCACCTCTTTGGTTCAATTTATTCTTATATATTTCATGCTTTTTGGTGCAATTGTACATAGGATTGTTTTCTTAATTTCTCTTTCTAATCATTTGTTACTGTTGTATAGAAAAGCAACAGATTTTTCTATATTGATTTTGTATCCGAAGCTACTGAATTTATTTATTAGTTCTAATAATTTTTTGGTAGCGTGTTTATGGTTTATAAATATATAGGATCATGTCATCTGCATATACCGAGAATTTTACTTCTTCCTTTCCAATATGGATGCCTTTCATTTCCTCTTCTTGTCTGATTCCTGAGGCTAGGACTTCTGTGTTAAATAGCAGTGGTGATAGTGGGCATTCTTGTCTTGTTCCTGGCCGTAGAGGAAAACCTTCAGGTTTTCACCTTATAGTATGTTTGTTACATACAGTCTTTACTATGTTGAAATATTTTATTTCTATAATGACCTTGTTGAGAGTTTTTATCATGAAAAGATGTAGAATTCTTTCAATTGTTTTCTCTTCATCTGTTGAGACAATAATATAATTTTTACTTTTTATTTTGTTAATGTGATATATCATGTTGACTGATTTACTGAGTTGAACCATCCTTGTATTCCTAGTATCAATCCACTTTGTCATGAAATATAATCTTTTTTATTTATTATTGGGTTTGGTTTTCTAGTATTTTGTTGAGAATTTTGCCCCACATGTTCGTCAAGCAAATTGGACTGTAATTTTCTTTTAATTTGTGTGTTTTTGTCTGGTTTTGCTATCATAGTGAATTGGCCTCATGGCATTACTTTGAAAGCATTCATTCCTCTTGTTTTGAAACAGTTTAAGAAAAATAGGTATTACTTCTTTATTAAATATTTGGCAGACTTTACCTGCAAAGTCATCTCATCCTGGACTTTTTATTTTTCTTGAGAGTTTTTTGATTACTGATTCAATTTTTCGCTAGAAATTGACCTGCTTAGATTTTGTCTTTCTTCCATGTTCAGTCTTGTAAAGTTATGTGCTTCTAGAAATTGATCTGTTTCTTCTAGATAGTGGAATTTGTTGGCATTCATTGTTTTTTGTCCATTAAAATTCTTCTCTCTTTTTTTTTTTTTGTCCGTCATAAATTCTTCTCTTTCATTTCTCATCTTTTAACAATTTTCTATTTTGTTTATTTCCACTCTAACTTTTATTATGTCTTTCCTTTGTTTACTTTGGGTTTTGCTTGTTTTTTTTTTTTCTCATTTCTTTAGGTGTCAAGTTAGATTGCTTATTTGGGATTTTTAAGGTATCTTGAGCTAGGTCTCTATGGCTAGGAACTTTCCCTCTTAGAATTGTTCTTGCTGCATCCTATAAATTTGGGGCATTTAAAAATTAACTAGTAAAATAAAAAGCTTGAGCTCTTTATGAATGAAGAATGTATCTCTATTACATAGTTCAAATCCAATGATTAATATAGAAATAAAATGTACCATTAAACCATGAATACCAAATGTCTTAAAATCAATAGTCTGATTTCGATGTTATTTCCAAAGCAATAAGGAAAAACAACTAAAAATCAAAAATTTCAAATGCTTAATCTTGGTCTATACTCCAGTATTTATTCTAAGTCTTTCATTACAGTGTAAATGATTTCATTAAAATTTAAGTTTAGAAACTCTATATTCTCCTTAGAAGGTATACTTTTTTCAGTTTGAAGCTCCACCATTTTTCATCTTTCTAGATGTAAAGACAATTAAAGTTGATGAGGTGGCTTATGAATCTAACCCGTCAGCAACTTTTAAGTTTTACCCTTCAGTTTTACTGCAACCTAATAAATTAAGAGAATGTCAGTGTTGCTTTTTAATTCCCAAGTTTAACTCACATAAATAATAACTCCAAGTGAAATAAAATTTTGTATTTGAGTGAAGACCCCTATATAGCTTCTAACACATACCAGTTATATAGACAAATGGAAACTTTCATCCTAAAAATTCTAGTGACCATACCTGTCAAAGACCCCTGTTGTAAATTTTATCTTGGCCACGAGTCCAATTTAGAAATAAGGTATACATAGTGTAAGAACCCCATCATGGTCTAATTTGCTGTAAAACTTAAACCAAAAATTTCACAAAAAATTTTCTTACAGTCACAATAGCCGATGCAACTCTGCACATACTATTCATGAGACAATAATAGTAAAAGAAGCTGAAAATATTTTTAGCAAAGAAATGCATGCAATTCTGATGGCACACTCAGGCAGGCACATTTTTCAAAAAGGCATCATGCAATACAGAGCACAAACGAAAGCTTCAGAAATGTATGTTATGTATGAGGAGCACCAAAACATTCAAGAAACATGTTTAATTTACCCTCTCTTCCTGATGAGAAGAAATTAGTACACGTAGGTGCCAGCTACTGCAACAACAACTACAAGAAAACCAAGATGATGTGTAACTCTAAAAACTAATACCAAAATTCAAAACATAGCAGAGAATTTAATGGCTGCAATTCAGCAGTCAGAAAACATAATTTAATTTAAGCACACATATATAATTATAGTCCATCTGGATTCTTCACTAAGTGCAAGACCCTAGACTCACTCAAACAGTCCACAGTATATCAGAGAAAAGTCCTAATGGCTTAACGTAGAAAGTTACCCAAAGCATATTTGGGATGCAAACTCATTGGACTAATCATCTCAAAAAAACGTGTATTATTTAAGATTTGTTACAGAGAAGACATGTAGAATATAAAAATATATTCAATTGCCAATACAAGGTAGTATATCACTTCAGAAGTCGGAAGTTTCTAGATTGGTTTACTAAATTTCAAGATACGAAACTGTAGGAAATGAAGATCAGTTAAAAAGTAATGTACTCCTTCATAATAATATTTAATTCAAGTGGTATACAAGTTTGGGACTCTTATAGTAAGAACAGTTTGGGGCACTTACAATAAGAACAATCAGAGCAGTGAGTCCTCCATCTGAGAAAAAATAAAACCAGTTTGATATAATTGAGCATATATGAGTCTCCAGATAGTAGTTACATTTAATTTTGACCAGATCATGTATAAACTATACCAAAGAAAATGTTTCTCAATCCAGTTTAGTGAGACTGTTAGTGCATCTAGGTAATTTTCATCATAGAACCTTTCTAATCCGATTCCAGGCTTAGGGTCCAACATCATTTTGTCCTATAGTTTCCACACTAGGTTATTTATTGAAGGTTATTAATAGACCAATTAGAATTCATTGACTAGAGGAAAGTCGTTTTAAAAACATATTATCCCATTATGGTTGATGTAGTCCAGTATTCAGTCTATATTCCTTATGATTTATAGAAATTTAATGTATACTTTTTTCACCAAAAGTGGGTCTGTGGAATGTCATAATGAAGTTCTCTTAATCTATCACCCAGGTGCAATCTTCACAAACAATATTTTCTTATTATCAACACCTCCTTATCTCTCTCTCCAAGGAAAATTAAGATGTAGTCTTAATTATGAAGGGATCCTAAGCATGTACATGAAACACTGGGGCACATGGATAAAAACGATGCATAGAAACTTAAACATGCATTTTTGACTATCTAAGGAGCAATAGATAATACTACCAAATCTTAATTCTTAGAAATGTTGGTTAGTTTTACCTCTGCTTCTAAGTGGCCATTATTTTTATGAAATTTTTATATGACAAGCATACTGTGTCATGTTTACCTCTGCTCTTTCCTTTTCAGAAAAAAATTATCAAGTGTTCAATGTCTTAAGATGGCACTGGATTAACTGGCCCAATAACAGTTTAACCACAGTGTTAGAAGGAAAACATATAAAGCCTAAGGCACATTTTATAGAAAGATTACCTTACTAGTCTAATGTAAATAAAATACATATTTTTCATTTACTCATCAAGAAGTCTTATATTTCATTTAACTGTACAGCTATACTTTATCATTTTCTTAATATATATTGTGAGAACCTTGTGAGTCTACATAAAGTGTGCTGTAACAGCATGTTCTAGAAAAACAGTAATCCCACTTGCAGTATTTTAAGGCCTATGTATACAAGGTTGAATAAAAGGAAAATTTACCTTCAAATTGCCATCACAAAATTATCACATAGAAAGGAAGTTATGTTTATATATTTTAACCTACATATAAACAGAATATTTGAAAAAGTTACCTCACCATACTTGGAATCCTAATTTGCAGCATCTCTTGAAACTGTATTATCTATTTGTCTACATCTACAACTGGTTACATCTGTCATAGTATCTGCATTATTTAAATAAGCACAATGTCAGTTATCACCATTTGGGATGGTTGTTTCTATTCTAAGTACAGGTAATTGAAATATGATATTTCCATATGGAACTCTAAGGTCTCATAATGCTGGTTGTTAATAACCAAAATAATACCTAAATCCTTAACGTCATTAGGTTGTGATTCATCACTGGAAGTGACATTCTCTGTAAAAAAAAGAAAAAAATGAAAATAAGTGAAAGGAACTAGAAAATAATAAAGCTTAAGGACATCTGAATTCATAGGTTTATTTTTTTGCCTTTGTACAAAATTCCTTATGATTTCATTTGCCTTATATAAATTATATTGTTTCTTAATAAAAGTAGTATAAAATATTATAAATTTAAATTCTAAGTTATCAGCATTTTTCTTCCTGTCTGGTAACATTTCTTTGAACAATAGTCTGTGGTACAGCAAGCAAACTTTTCATTAGTGTATTGCCAAAATGAGCTGTAGATTCAATGTGATTCCACGTGAAATTAAAAATACAGGAAGGTTTAAGAAATAATATAGAAGTTTACCTGCAATAGAAGGAAATTTCAACATAATAAATTCCATTTATGAAAAATCAATAGCTAACATCATATTCAATGGTGAAAGGCTGAAAGATTTCCCTTAAAATCAGGAACAGGAACAAGATAGGATGTCTGTGTTTGTCACTTCTGTTCAACGTAATATTCGAAGTTCCAGTTAGAGCAATTAGCCAAGAAAAATATAAAAAGCACTTAAATAAGAAGTAAGGAATAAAACTATCTGTTCCAAATGACATGATCTTTTAAGGAGAAAAATCTAAAGTTAACACACAGAGACGCATGTGTGCATGCACAGAGAGAGAGAGAGAGAGAGAGAGAGAGAGAGAGAGAGAGAGAGCCACATACCTGTTAGAACTAATAAATAGATTTAGCAAAGTTGCAGCCTACAAATCTGTTGCATTTCTATTAACTGCCAATGAGTAACCCCCCCCACAAAAGTATGAAAACAATTTAATTTATAGTAGCATCGAAAAGAACAAAATATTTAGGAATAAACTTAACCAAGGAGGCGAAAGACTCCTACACTGGAAGCTACAAAACGTTGCTGAAAGAAATTGAAGATGACATGAATGGAAAGATATCCTGTGTTCATGAATTGGAAGACTTAATATTATTATGATGTTAACACTATACAAAGCAAGCTACAGGTTAAATGCCACTCCCATCACCTTCATGAATACGCATTTTGCAGAAGTAGAAAAACCTAACGGATTATTCATATAGAATCTCAAGGGACTAGGACTAGGGCTAGCAAAGTTGAGGGAACTCACACTTCTGGATTCAAAACATACTACAAATCTGCAATAATTACGACAGAGTGATACAGGCATAAAGACAACACACAGACCACTGGAATAAAATAGAGTGCCCAGAAACAAACAAACAAACAAAAAATAAATAAATATTCAGATGATTTTCTACAAGGGTGCTAAGAACATTTAAGTGAGAAAGGACAGTATTCTTAAAAAATAGATGTTGTAAAACCGATATGCACATACAAAATAAACTTTGATCCTTACCTTATGCCATATACAAAATGAAGTCAAATAGAATCAAGAATTAAACATAAGAGCTAAAAGACAAAACTCTTAGAAAACAGACAGGACAAGATTCATGATGGATCTTGCAATGATTTCTTGGATTTGATACCGAAAGCGCAGTTAACAAAAGAATAAAAAAGATAAATTGGACTTAATCAAAATGAAAACCCTTTGTTTACCACTGGATCCTATCAGTAGAGTGAAAAGTCATGCAATTCACCATTGTCTAATGGGAGAAAACATATGCACATCGTCTATCTAATAAGGGGTTACTATCCAAAATATATAACGAACCTCTGAAATAACACACAATTCCAATTTAAAAATAGGCAAAGAACTTAAGTGATATTTCTCTCAAAAAGATACATAAAAGACCAACAAGCACATGAAAAGATGATCAGTCACTAGTCATGAGAATAAAACGAAAGCGACAGTGAGCTAACACTTCATATATATTAGGATGCTATTATCGAAATATAGAAAATAACAAGGTTGGTAAAGAGGTGGTGGGTGGGAATGTAAAATGGTGTAGGTGCATTGAAGATATGGCTGTTCTTAAAAAAAAAAAAAACAAAAAACCACACACACAGAATTCAGCAATCTACTCCTATGCATATAATCTCCAAAACTGAAAACAGGGACTCGAATAGTTACTCAAATGCTAGTATTCAGAGAAGCATATTTGGAATAGCCAAAAGTTGGAAACAACCCACGTGTCTATCAACAGATGAATAGATAAAGGAAAGGTATATATACAAACAATGAAATGTTATTCAGCCATAAAAGGAAATAAAGTTTTGATACATGCTACACAGTGGATGAACCTTGAAGACATTATGCTGAGTGAAATAAGCCAGGACTTATTCTATTTCTATGAGATACCTGGACTAGTCAAATTCACAGATAGAAAATTGAATAGTGACTGGCAAAAAAACACGGTGGAGTGAGAGATGTCCCCAGATCTCTCCCTTGAAACAACAATAAGCTGAACATCTAAACTCAACAAAAAACACCCAAACTTCACACGCACATCTGAGCGTGGGATCTGCGCATAAAAGCTGCTACAGGTCAGAACCCCAGTGTCGGGGTGAACTGGGAGATAAAGAAACTGCTTTCAGCTGCTGAGCTCCCTGTAGGAGAGGGGGAGGAAGGCACAGCACTTCCTGGACAACCCGCCGGAAGTGCCCGGGCTTATACACAGCCGGCAGCAGGCCCAGTCATCAGGGCTGAAAAGGGAAAGTGGGGTGAGACTGCAGTGAAACAACAGTTGATTTTTACTGACTGAGGTTGCAAACCAAGGCTGAGCACAGCCCCCTACCACCCAGCGAGCCCTTCACCCAGTACCTTCCGAGACGGAACATCGTGGAGCCCCAGGGAAAGCTGAACAAAAGCTACCAAAACTATTGCTAACACTGACACGGACTGAAACTGAGAGTAGTGAGTGTGTTTAAATATCAATCAGAAAATAAAAATGCATTTTTAAAGCTTTATATAAATCAGGATCCAAGAGGCTTAAATACCACCTACTGGAAACAAAAGAAAAGTGCCTTCTTTGCAAAGGGCTAAAGAGAGACCTTTGTATAAATCTTCTTTCTGGAAAAAAAGCACAATACATTTCCATTAATGCCCAGCAGAGAAATAGCCATTGAACACCATGAACAACCAAGGTGAGAAGGCATCTCAGAAAAAGAGAAAAATCTCCAGAAAATAAGCTTACAGACATAGAAATATGTGACATAAATGACAGAAAATTCAGGATGGTACACTTTCTGAAAAAACTCAATGAGATGCAAAACAACTGAAATCAAAATTTCAGGAATTGAAAAACAACTAGATGAGCAGAGCAAGGAGACTAAACCCTCAAAAACAACCAAATAAAACTTCTGGAGATGAAAAACACACTGCAAGAGTGAAAAATGAAATAGCAAACTTTGGAATAGAGTCGACCAAATGGAGGAAAGGATCAGTGATATCGAAGACAGAAATCTAGGAGTAAATCAGGAAGAAGAGAGAGACTGAAGAATGAAAAATAATGAAAGAGAAATTCGAGAACTAGCTGATACCTTCAGGAGAGGAAACATAAGAATAATGGGCATTGTCCAAGGTGAGGAAAAGGAACAGGGATTAGAAGCATTTTCAGACAAATAGTTGATGAATTTCTCAATCTAAGGAATGAGCTGGAGTTTGGAATTCAAGAAGTCAGCAGACCACCCAATTATCTCAACCAAAAAAGGTTTGCCAAGACACATTGCATTAAAGTTATCAAAAATTATGGCAAAGACAGAATTCTCAGGGCAGCCAGGGAAGAAAAAATGGTACCTTATAAGATAAACCCATTAAATTATCTTTGGATTTCTGAGTGCAAACCTTACAAGACAGAAAGGAATGAAATCAAATATTTAAGCTATTAATTGAAAGGAACAAAGCCTAGAATAATGTATCCAGCTAAGCTCTCCTTTACATATGAAGGAGAAATTAAGACCTTTCAGACATACAAAAATTGAGGGAATTCTTCCACTATGAGCCCTGCACTACAGCAATACTGAAAGGCATCAGTCTATCTAAATTAAAAGTGACAAAAAAATTAAAAAAAATAGAGTAAAGTGATGATCAGGCAAATAGAAGTGGAAGAGAGTGCACCCCTTCCTAAGAATAGGGTATTATAATTTTAAATAATAAGAAAGAATGTTATAAAAGATAGTAATGAACATTCAGCAAACATAGGAAAAACTGATAAATGACAGAAAAGGTGAGGAGTCAAAGATCCAAATTCACCAAAGGGGAATGAAAATAAGGCCCATGCAGAAGAAAATGGATGACTGTATATATATATAATATATATAATGATCCCTTACACATTCATAATGGTAACCACATGTAAGGATTTAGAATCGAGTACGTAACATAAAGCAAGAAGGAGCAGAGGGAACCCACAAAGCCACGCAATAAACAAAACAACAAAACAAAACAAACAAAACAAAAAACAGAAGCACCAAGGACAAGAAAGCATGGAAACATCGACCTAACAGAAAGCAAAAGACAAAATGGCTACAAGAAGACCTCATATTTCAATAAACACCCTAAATGTAATGGATTGAACTTGATAATGAAAAGGCACAGAGTTGCAGAATGGATCAAAAAACAAAACCCAACAACATATGCTGCCTCCAGGAGACACATCTCAGATCCAAAGACAAATTTAAACTGAAGATGCAAAGTGTAGAAAATAATATTTCAAGCAAATGGCATTCAGAGAAAAGTGGGATTGCGGTACTACTATCAGATGAAATAGACTTTAAAATAAAAAGATAAAGAAAGATACTGAGGGACACTTCATAATGATAAGGGGAATCATGCACCAAGAAAACATCAACACTTATTAATATCTATGCTCCAATCACGGAGCCCAAAATATGTAAAGCAATTACTAACAGAACTAAGGGGAAAATGGAACAATTCACTATTGTAATAGGGGACCTAACTACGCCACTGTCAGATACAGACAGATCATTAAACAGAAAATCAATAAGGAAATAACATCCTTAAATGACACATTAGACCAACTGGACACAATTGACATTGACAGAGCCTTCCATCCCAAACATCTGCTTATACATTCCTCTTTAGTGCACATGGAACATTCTCGAGAACAGCACATATGGGGACACAGAGTAGCCTCAAAATATAAGAAGGTTGAAATCATACCAACCATATTCTCTGATCATAATGCTTTGAAACAAGATATCAACTGCAAAGAGAAATGAGGAAGAAACACAAAAACATGGAGAGTAAACAACATGGTACTAAAGATTAACTGGGTCAGAAAGAAATATAAAGAGAGATCAAGAGATACAAGAATGAATGATAATGATAGTACAACATATCAAAACTTTTGGGACATGGCAAAGTTGTCATAACAGTAAAATTCATAGCATTACAGGCCTATCTCCAAAAACAAGAGTGAGCCCAAATAAACAACTAACGCTTCATCTTAAAAAACAAAGTAGAAAAGGAAGAACAATGAAGCTAAAGTCAGCAGAAGGAAAGAAATGAATCAAAATTAGAGCAAAAATAAATGAAATTGAAAACAAACAAAAAATAGAAAAATAATGCAATGCACAAGACCTGGTTCTTTGAGAAGTTAATAAAATTGACAAAACCCTGGGTAGACTCACTAAAGAAAAAAGAGAAAACACAAATAAATTAAATCACGGATGAAAGAGGGGAAATTATGACTGATATCTCAGAAATACAAAGGATCATACAAGAATACTATGAAAAACTATTATCACACCAAATTAATAACCTAGAAGAAATGGACCAGTACTTAGAACAAGACAACTCCTATGATTGAATCAAGAAGAAATGGAAAATCTAAATACATGGGTCAGCAGTATGGAAATTGAAAATATCATCAAAAACGTACCAAAAGTAAAAATCCAGGACCAGATGGCTTCACCAGTAATTCCGGCACATTCAAAGAAGATATAGTACCTATTCTCAAAACTATTACAAAAATCGAAGAAGAGGTAATATTTTCCCAATCATTTGATGAGGCAAAATATCACTCTGAGACCAAAACCTAATAAAGATGACACAAATAAAGAAAACTAAAGACCAATATCTCTCATGAACACAAGATGAAAAATTCTAAATAAGATACTAGCAAACCGAATACAGCAACACATTCGAAGATTATACAGCACGATCAGTGGGCTTCAACCCAGAGGCACAGGATGTTCAACATATGCAAATCGATTAATGTGATACACCACATAAACAAATTAAAAAATAAGAATCAATGATCATATCAATAGATGCAAAAAAGCTTCGATAAGAAGGAAAGTACCTTAACATAATAAAGGCCATATATGACAAGCCCTCAGCCAACATTATACTTAATGATGAAAAACTAAAAACCTTCCCTCTAAGATCAGGAACAAGGCAAGGCTGTCCACTATCACCACTGTTATTCAATATAACGTTGGAGGTCCCAGCGAGTGCAATCGGGCAAGAGAAAGATATAAAAGGCATCCAGAGAGGAAACGAAGAAGTCAAACTGTCACTACTTGCGGATGACATGATTCTGTATATAGAAATCCCTAAATGCTCCACAAGAACACTGCTAGAAACAATAAGCAAATACAGTAGTGTTTCTGGATACAAAATCAAAGTTCGAAAATCCTTAGCTTTCCTATACTCTAATGAAGTGTCAGAAAAAGAAGTGGACAAAATAATTACTTTTTCAATTGCAACAAAAAGAATAAAATATCTAGGAATAAATTTTATGAAACATGTGAAGAGCTATTAATGAAAACTACAATATCCTGTTAAAAGAAATCGAAGAAGATACAAAAAAAAAAAAAAGGAAAAATATTCTGCGCTCTTGGATTGGAAGAATCAACATCGTTAAAATGACCTTATTACCTAAAGCATTATACAGATTTAATGCAATCCCCATCAAAATCCCATCAGCACTTTTTAAAGAAATGGAACCAAAAATCATCAGATTTGTATGCAAGCACAAAAGGCCCCAAATTGCCAAAGCCATCCTGAGGAAAAAGAAGGAGCCTGGAGTCATCACTTTGCCTGACTTCAAATTATACTACAAAGTGGTAGTAGGCAAAATGGCATGGTTTTGGCAGCAAAACAGACATGCTGACCAATGGAACAGAATCAAGATTCCAGAAGTAAACCTATATTTATACGGGCAAATAATTTTTGACAAAAAGCCAAAACCATACAGTGGAGAACGAAAAGCCTCTTTAATAAGTGATGCTGGGAAATCTGGAAAGACACCTGCAAAAGAATGAAACTAGACTGGTGTCTTTCACCACCCTCCAAAATTAACTCAAAATGGATTAAGGACCTGAATATAAGACTAGAAACAACAAAATGCATAGAAGAAAATATAGGAACTCAACTCGAGGACCTTGGACTTAAAGAGGATTTTATTAATTTGACTTCAAAAGTAAGACAAGTGAAAACTAGAATAAATGAACGGGGCTATATCAAATTAACAGGCTTCTGCTCAGCAAAAAAAAAAAAAAGTCATCAACAAGGTTAGGAGAGAACCATTTGAATGGGAAAATATATTTGCAAGCAACACCTCCGATAAGGGTGTAATATCCAAAATACAAAGAACTCATATAACTCAATAACAACAAAAGAAACAAATGATTTGATCAAAAAATGAGAAGTGGATCTGAACACACTTCTCCCCAGAGGACATAGAAATGGCAAACAAATATTTGAAAAGATGCTCAAAATCACTAGCTATTAGGGGAATGCTAATGAAAACTACAATGAGATACCATCTCACACCTGTTAGAATAGCTATAATCAACAGGTCAAGTAATAACAAAGTTGGAGAGGATGTGGAGAAAAAGGAACCCTTATTATACACCGCTGGTGGGACTGCAAGTTGGTCCAGCCACTATGGAAACAGTATGGAAGTTCCTCAAAAAGTTAAGAATTGATCTACCATATGATCCAGCAATCCCTCTACTGGGTATTTACCCCAAAGACTTGAAAACCCATACCCAAAAAGATATTTGCACACCTATGTTCATAGCAGTATTATTCACAGTGACCAGGACATGGAATTAACTGAAGTTTCCTACGATAGGCGATTGGTTAAAGAAGCTGTCGTACATATATACAATGGAATATTACTAATGCAGAAAAAGAGATGAAATATTGCCATTTGCAACAACATGGATGGACCTTGAAATAATCGTACTAAGTGAAATAAGCCAGATATAAAGAGTTGAAAGTCATATATATCACTTTATGTTGTATATAAACCTAAAACCAGTAAATGTAGAGGACAAACAAACAGAGACTTGTGGACATGGGCTATAGATTAGTGGTTACCAGAAGGTATGGGGGAAGGTGGAAGAGGGAGGTAAATGGGGGAAATCATTTAAATCATTTCTTCAAGTAAAAAAATAAATTTAAATAAATCAATCAATAAATAAAATAAAGAACAGGAGCCATGGACCTTCCTCTTCAGTAATATTAATTGGAGCGATGATATCAATCATGGGAGCTTCCTCTATGCCTGGCACTGTAGTGCATCTCATTCTATCTCACCTATCATCGAGTGAAGAAGGCATTAAATCATTTTACATAAAGTAAACACATGCAAGGTTTACTTAACCTGCAAATTTGCATACCTCTTTATCTTCGCACTGTGGCAAATCATTTTAGAATCACTAGTATAACAACCAGAATGACTCTATATATGTCCTTTTCCCTTTTATTACTAAATATGATGAATGACTGCAAATCAACAGACATTCAATGAACTTTTAATAAAATCATTAGTTATTTAAATAGTTTTGAAAAATAAAGCAGGAAGTTAGCAAACCTGACCGATGGGATAGTGCAGGTTTTGTACTGGGGAAAATGGAAAATGCAAAACAAAATCACGTAGACTTATCTACCATTTAGTTAATATTTTCACTTACATGAAATGATGCCTTTCATTCTTCACTTATTTAGGTAAAAGATCCTATGCTTTAAATTATTGAAAAATGGCTACGCTACATTTTCAAAGTAAAAATGCCAAACAAAATTTATATACTTAAGTGATATACATGATACAAGACCCTATGAAAAATACAAAATGACAGCAGAGTTGTTTGTAAATTGTACGTCATACATTTTTTCATGGAAATAAAAATAAGACAGAGGTAATTGCTAAAACTGCTGGTTTTCAATTATTTTATATCATTGATATTTAATATCAAAGAAATAAAATCTAATAAGGAAAAAGACACCTTCTGTTTCTTTAATACATTGTGGCATCTCAGGCTCCCATGCACTGTTAGCACCACAGGAAATTGTGCTGTTGCCTTGAAGGTGAAAACCCTTGTCGCATTCAAATCCAACCTCCACGCCGTAGTAATATTTTCTTCCAAATCCTGACACCAGTCTTCCATTTTCGACTACTGGATCTTGACATATGATAACTGAAAAGTAAAGAAATTCCAGAATTCATAAAAAGCTACTTAGACATAGGCCACTAGCATAGTGCAGTAGTAATTTCCACATGGAACAAAGAAAGACGGATAGAAGGATCTTGACTAATTAATTAATTAATTAATTAATTAATAAAAGACTATTTGTGCAATTGAAATCCACGTACGGACTCAGAGAAATCTAATAACCTGTTTCCACTTAGAACAGATTGTCAATACAATTTATTGTTTTCCTATACTCCCCTCCTCCTCACCCCCATAACTGACTAGTTTTGAGAAAGGTCTGAATAGCAGATACCAATTCCAGGGAAGCTGAAAAGCAAGTTTTGAACGTTTTAGTTCTAGGGATTATTATAATTATTTTTTCAATTCGTCATGACACTGATTATAGTTTCTTGCTTTTTATAAAGCAGGAAAGACTCTGAGAAGGTAATATATGAGTTCAAATGCAGAAGTTAAAAAAGATAGCCGGCAAGATTTGGAAAAAGAAAGTCCTCAGGTAGGAACAACATGCATGAACCGGGATGTTCAAGAAACAGAAAGGCCAGTGAAGTTTGAGCCATGTTTTCCAAAACTTTTGGGACATAACCCAGAGATCAAACACCACGTTTTACATTGTAAGCCAGTATATAATCCACAGGCCTGAGATAAATTAAAAATTAATATTTAGACTTCATTTTACTACATTCTGGTATTTCCCATTCTACTCTACTTCTCAAGAAGTAAAATGCTGGCCGTGACCTTCTCGATTGATCTCAGGATCCAGTAACGTGTTTGGCAGAATTTGGAAAAAACACAAAGAAGAATGTGAGTGCAAGAGAACATCTTATGAGATTAAATCTGAACCTTTTAAACCAGAAGAGTGCTCTTCTCGTTGCCTGTGATGTGAATTTCCATCAGGTATCTTTTTCCCTTCACTCTGAAGAACTTCCTTTCGCAATTCTTGTGCAGGTTGACTAGTGACAGATTCTCTCACTTTGACCTTAAAATGGTTTTATTTCACCTTTAGTTCTGAAAGATTTCCCTTGGCAGAGATTTCTAGGTTATATATTTTATTTATATATTATTGTCTTCTAGTTTCCACAGTACTTTCACATTTCCCTAAGAGAAGTTCGAAGTCTCTACTTAGTGTGAGGGGGGTGGGGCCAATGTTATTTTTTTTTCTCTCCTCTCACCAGGCTTCCTTTACTTTAATTTTTAATTTCAGTACTTCACTGTGATGTATGTAGTTTAGTGAGGATTTCTTTGTAAAGTTTTAAAAATTCATCCTCTCGTGTCACTGAATTTCCTGGACTTGTGGGGTACTTTCATTGTGTAAAATTTTGGCCAATTTTTATTCAAATAATCGTCTAGACTGTCGTTTCTCCTCTCCTTTTGTCACTCCAATAACATGTATGTTTGACTGTTGCTAATCTTCCCCAGGTCCCTAACTCTCTCCCTCTTATTTTAATATTCCTTTCAAATCATGTTGGATTCTATTGTTCAGAAGTTAGGTTTGCTGATTTTTTCATGTTGTTGTAAATGCTGGTAGCCACATTAATGATTTTAAGTTAGTTTTTTACTGGATATAATTTACATACAGTAATATTCATCCTTTTAAGTGTACAGCTGTATGAGGTTTCATAAATGCAAACGCTAACTATGGAATTACTACCAAAAGACATAGGAAAGTGTCGTTACTTCTAACATTTCCTCATGCCACTTGGGGCAAACAGGGAATGGGTTAATTTATTTTAGTGTTTAGCTGTTTTTTACCATTGAAATCTCGCACATTTATTGTTAGATTTGTTGGCAAATATCTAATGTAGTTTGGAGAGGTTGTAAATAGTATTTTAAAAATTTAAATTTCTATCCATGTGTCAGCAATGCTGGTATTTCATCTTGTCTTATGGTTGAGTATATGAACTGAAAGCAACAAACAAGACAGACAACAAAAACTTAGACTCAGACAACGGTTTAGTGTTTACCAGAGGGGAAGGTTGGACAGTGGAGTTAGATAAGGGTAAAGGGTGTCGATATATGGTGACAGAAGGAGATTTGACTTTGGGTGGTGAATACACAATGCAGTTAATATATATAAGTCATATTATTGAATTGTACATGTAAAACCTATATAATTTTATTAACTAATGTTACCCCAATAAATTTAAAAATGCTAAAAAATGATCAATCCACAATAAAAAATTTAAATTTCTAATGATTTATTGCTAGTGTATAGACATAACATTGTCTTCTGTATGCTTAGCTAGTAGTGCAACCCTGTAAAATTCAGTCTTTCAAATTTTCCACATAGACAATCATGCCATAAATAAACAACATCTATTTAATTTGTTCTTTTCCAAAATGTATGGCTATTTCTGTATCTTGCCTTTATTATACTACATAGAACATTAAGTATGATGATCAATAAAGAGGTAAGAGTAGACACACTTGTCTTGTTCCAACCTCAGTGGAAAATAAATTAGTCTTCTACCATTAAGTGTAATATTAGCTGTGAGATTTTTGTAGGTGCCTTTTATCAGGTTGAAATAGTTAGGTCCTCTCTATTTCTTGTTTGTTGATAAATTTTGCCATGAAAAAGATCAATTCTGTCAAATGCTTTTGTTGCATCTATTAAGATCATCATGTATTTTTTCTTCATATTGTCTCCCGGTAAGGCGAATTATACTGATTAACTTTGAATTTTAAACAACCTTATTTTCATGAAATAAATTCTACTCGATTATGATGTGGTCTTAATTTTACATACGACAAGATTTAATCTGTTAATATTTTATTAAGAATATTCTGTTATATGTTCATAATGGATACTGCTTTAATTTCCCTGCAATGTTTTGTCTGGTTTTGGTATTGAGGCAATGCTGTCCTCATGAGATGAGGTGAAAAGTGTTCCCTCCTCTTGCATTTTCTTGAACAGTTTGTGTAGAGCTGCTGTTATTTACTCCTTAAATGTCTGGTAAATTCCCAGTGACAACACGGGCCTGCAGTCCTTTCTGAGAAGATTTAAGTGTCAACTTATTGGCATATTGTTGTACCCATCATTCCCTTATTATCTTTTAAATGTTTAGGATATTTAGTGACCTCTTTCTCATTATTGATATTGGCAATCTGCATCATCTCTTTTCTTATCGGTTTGGGTATAGATTTATTAAACTCCAAGAACGAGCTATTGGTTTCATTGATTCTACTTTTTTATTGAAATTTCACTGATTGCTATCTTTATTATTTTCTTCTGTTTCCTCATTCAGGGTTTTTATGTGCTCTTCTTCTTTAGTTTCTCGAAGTGAAAGCTCAGATTATCGATCTGAGACTTTCCTCCTTCTCTAATATAAGTATTTCATGCTATAAATATCCTTCTAAGCAATGTTTCTGCTGTGTCTCCAAAACCTGTATATTTTGATATAGCGTGTTCATTGTTCTTCAGTTCAAAACACTTTCGAATTTCCCTTGTGACTCCTTTATTAATGGGTCAGTTAAAAGTATCTTGCATAATTTTTAAATATTTGGGGATTTTACAGATATCTTTTGTTTCGATTTCTACATTCGTCTCATTGTGAAAATTCTGTACTGAAAGAATTTCCACTTTTTTAATTAAAAAATTATCTTATTGTCTATAATATGATAGTAAAGATTGTTCTATATACACTTGAAAACAAAAATATTTTGCAGTCGTTCAGTGGTTTCTTTCCTTCAAGTGTCAAGTACCCTCCAGTGTGTCCTTGGTTCTGGTCACACCCTCATGCCATGAACATTGTTTTTTAAAGTACGGACATATCTCAGAGATATTGCAGGTTTGTTCCAGCCTACAGCAATAGGTGAATATCAAAATAAAGCAAGTCACAATTGTTTTGCTGGTGAGGGTCTTGCCTTCAATTTGTAAAAAACGCAACATCTGTGAAACACAATAAAGCAAAAGCACAATCAAACAAGGCATGCTTGTATGTTTTGTTTAGAGTTTTTCAATCTTATTTATTGGTGAGAGGAGTGGACTTTAAAATTTACTGTACCACTTCCTCTAGCCATAGCTGTCATGCTACTTGTGTTAAGAGAGAAAACTTTCTTATTTTTAAGCCAGTGTGTGTGTGTGTGTGTGTTTTATGCTTTCAAGCAAAAAAAAAATTATTACTATATGTAATAGTAATTAACAATGTATAAACAAGAATGCCAGGAACCTGTGGGTGGAGAGGTGGGTGATCTATAGTTAGAACTATTTTTGATACTATTTGGCTCATATTAAATTAAATGAGAAACTAATTTAATAGGAGAAGCAAGCATATATGGGTGTTTTTTTACTTGTTAATAAAAGTATTTACAAAGTGTTTCCCACGCTACTTTAAAATGAGAATGAAAGAGTGGAAATATTAATATCGTTACACTCAGGAGGGTCACTACTCCATAGTCCATGGCAAATAAATTTTTTCTCTCAATAAGTGAATATTTATCTGGTCCCATTGAAGGATTACGGCTATAAGTTACTACTTCATTATAGTCAAAGATAGGCTTGTCACTATTGGTGTATTTTCCACTTGCTATATTTGGAGGTGCTCAACACATAATTTCTTCAAAAAAGAAAAAAAGAGGACATGAAAGGCAAATGAAACAGGGAAAATTAAGACAGCATTAGTAATGCCCTGTGAACTGCCTTTAATACATTCACTGACAGATTTCTACAAAGTAGTAGTGAATCCACTGTACATTTAGAAGAAAGTTTCTATAAGAAAATGTATTATCCCAATTCAAATCATTAATGGAGAAATGGACTTTTAGAATAAACCTCATTTTCTTAAAAAGCTATATAAGATACTTATATAAAATACCTATATTTATCTGCAAGGCCTTGTTAAGACTGATAAGACTTCTTCTCATCATAAGAGATGCTGACCATTTAATAAGACAACAACTTAATTTTAAAAGCACAACTCAGTGTTGATTGAGAAATGTTCTATAATTTTAAATATATCATTCCTAAATCGATGATCAGAGTAATACCAAGACGTTATTGTCTTTTTTCACTTTCATTCTTGAGTTTACAGTGAATTTTTCCAATGGCTTCAAATTGGTTGATAATGTAACACAAGGAACCAAGAAGTCTTCCTTAAAGCCAGATATTGAAGAGACTGAGAAATATGTAAAAACAAGCCATAATTCTCACTCTTTGTTTTGGAAATATTTTGTTTTTATGATAAAAAAAAATCTTGCACTTGTTGGCATGTATCGAGCTTACTGTTTGTACAAATGACTTGATAAATAATTATTTTAAAACATCTCTCTTTTAATTCCAAGATAAAGAAAGTTATTAGACCTAATCCAATTGCAGAAAAGCTCTGTGGGCTTTTTACGATTTAAAGTGTAAAGGGTCCCCAAGCCAAAAAGTTTGAGAACTGCTGCTCTAAATTTTAAAGAGAGAATACTTACTTTCACACTCTGGGGATTATCACTCCAACCCACATTACTTCCAGAAAGTTCAGAATGTATAATTTTCGTTCCACGTAAGTCAAAACTAAGGGAAAAATAAAGGATTACTGTTACAAAAGCATAATGAAGAAAGCATCTGTATGAATGTTTTTTCTGCATTAATGTAGTTTCAGGGAGAAGTTTTGTACACAACATATATTGAATGTACTAACAAAATCTGCAATTTAATGTAATAAAGGATTTTGCATTTGCACACACATTGGCCTAGGAAAACATCTAAGTAAGTAAATCTATCACCTTTGTCACTCAGGTATTTGCTGTCTCTGGAAATCACATCACACATTCACTTTTTTGCCTTTGCTGGTGTCATTCTACTCGGTACAGACAACTGCTGAGTAGAGGGGTCAGGCCTTAGAGTTCACCTGACTGGTTTCCAGTTTCAGCTCCGTCTGCTCTGACTTGTTTTTACAGCTTGGGCAAGTTCTTTAGTGATTCTGTTTCTCAGTTTTCACATTTATTGAAAAGAGGATAATAGTAACAACCTTGTGGTGTTGTTTTGGAGTTTTAGAGGAGCTAGCATGGTGAATGCTAGACAACTTTTAGGTCTTATTAATATTTTTCACAATATCCTCCTAAGGTAGCTCAGGAAAACTTCTACTTGATGAATCTCTGATGATTTACATTTGCAGTACTCTCTTCTCCTCTGGACTCTCATTGTAATGATCATGAATAAATCTACTTCTTTGGTACTTCTCATTTACTACTTTCCTTTAACAGCTCCCAGTATATATTGTGCTTCTCAATAAAACTATGACTTTTTGAGGAGAGTCTCTGTCTTAAAAGACTTTTTGGTACTCCTCAACGTGTGTAACAAACTCTCTCTTTATAATTATTGACTGGATATGTTCACTTATTAAACTACAAAAGAATCAGTGAAACTGCCTATGATTGCTGCCAGCTGACTTCTCTCCAGGGAACATTCATTGATTCTATACCAAATGTATTGTGAAAGGATTCTGGGATGATGGATGGCATAATATGAAACACCAAAAATGGGTCTCCCTGCCTAGACAACAATTGCGGGTACTAAAATCGCTCTACTCTTTTGGAACTCTGGGGCCTGCTGAAGACTTGCAACTTCCAAGAATAGACTTGGATGGGAAAATTGCACTAATCTTTGTCAGTTTCATATCTCTTAGCACAGCGGCAGCCACCAAGTGCACTCCCAGGGCAAGGATCTGTGTATGTCTTCCTGTAGCACATGCCCAGAGGAAGGCTCAGAAAAGATCTGAGAAGACCTTCAGTTACATGTCAGGCTGATTCTCAGCACAGACACAATCTTAAACAATAAAAAACAAAACAAAACAAAAGAAAACAAAAAAAAAAACCTATAAAACAATAAATCTAGTAAGGGTGATAACCTGATTCGAAGAATTACCTCATTATTAGATTCAAATGTCCAGTTCAACAGAAAATCATGATCATACAAAGACACAGGAAAGTATGGCCAAATCAATAAAAATCACCCCTGAACAAAGACTGGGGAATAGATACTAAACTAAGACTTTAAAACATTCAATGAAACTGTGTGTACATGTTTGCAGCACTCTTGGTGGCAAACCTGAAATTTCTGATTCCACAGTCTTTGTTTTCTTCATGAGTCTGTTGAGCAACAGATGCAGAGATGCAAATCTTTGTGATTACCCTGACAAGCAAGACCATCGCTCTCAAGGTTGAACCCAGGGACACAACTGAGAATGTCAGTGCCTTAATCCAAGACCAGGGTATATCCCTCCTGCCCAACAGCATCTGATATTTCTGTTCAAACTTCTGGAGAAGGACGACACTGTGTCAGACTACAATGTCCAGGTATAGTCCACTCAGCACTTGGCGCCTCACCCATGGGGTGACACAATGAGCCTTTCCTCCCTAGTCTCTAGGAATATAACAGCCATAAAACGTGTGCCACAGTGATTGTGCTTGCGGCACCCCCATGCCGTCAACAATTGAGGGATGAAATGCAACTGCACCAACAACCTGTGACTGAGAGGAAGGTAAAAAGGGGCCTTTGCACTGGATACACCTTGTCTGAAGGAATGCCTTGGGAAGCCCCATAGCCCTGGGTTTCAATAAAATTAGAAAAAAAATACAAAACTATCTTAAGGATGCTCAAAACACTAAAAGAAATGTAGAAAGTTAAGAAATCAATGTGTAAAAAAATGGAAATTAAGTTAGGAAATAGAAATTATATATAAAAAAAAGAATTCTGGAGTTCGAAAAGTACAACAACAGAAATGAAATATTTACTAGGGGAATTAAATGGCAGTTTTGAGCAGGCAGAAAGAAGAATCAGCAAAGTTAAAGCTAGGAAAATGGAAATTATTGAGTCTGAAGTACACAGAGAAAAAAGATTGAACTGACAGAGCCTAAGCGACTTGTGGGACACCAATAAGCAGACCAATACAGTATATATAGTGGGGACTCTTGGAAGGAGAAGATAAAGAGAAAAGGCAGAGAAAATCATTGAAGAAATACTGGCTGAAGACTTCCCAAAGGTGATGAAAAAATGAATATATTACCCCCAAAATCTCAATTACCAAGTAAAATGAACTCAAGGAGACCACACTAAGACACACATAATCGACTTTCAAAAGCCAGTGATAGAATATCCTGAAATTGAGGAGAGAAGTGAAATCATGTGCACGAGAAATCCTAATAACATTATCAGCAGATTGTCATCTGAAACTCAGAGGACAGAACACAGTGAACTGATAGACTCTAAGTGATAAAAGAAAAAAAAAAACTGTTGACAAAATCCTCTATACAGCAAAACCGTGCTTCAAAATGAGGGAGATATTACGAACTTTTCCAGAAATTAAAGCCGAGGGACTTTCTATGACTAGACCTCAATTGCAAAATGTGCTCAAGGGAGTCCTGAAAGGTGAAATTAAAGGATACTAGAGAGTAACCTGAAGCCATATGGATGAATAAACATCTCACCGAAGGTACACACATGGGCAATTATGAAAGTTAGTATTATTGTACCAATGATTTGCAAATGCATTTTTATTTTCTATGTGATTAAGAGACTAAATCATAAAGAAAATAACAGTGTAGATACCAGTATTTAATTATTATTGTAGAGGCTCGAATGACATTTACAACCCAAACGGTGGTGATATACCTGATAAAGATTAGTTTTTATATTTGAATTGAAGTTAAATTGGTACAGATTCAGAATTATATAACTATAGGAAGTTAAAACTAATCCCCACGAGAATCACAGATGGAATTACTATAGAATATACAGAAAAAGAAATAAGCAGGGAACTCAAACATTTAATTAACAAGTCAACTAACACAACATTATACAGTAATTCAGGAAATGGGGCAGAAAAGCATTGAGGCAAGTAAGAAACAAATAGCTCAATCACAAAGTAAGTCCTTCATTGTCAATAATCACTTTACATTTAAAAGGAGTAAATGCTACATTCAAGGCCAGATATTGGTATAATGGATAAACACAAATGTTCCAAGTATCTGCTATCCTCAAAGCATTCAGAAGACATCAACAAGTTGAAAGAAAAGGATGGAAAAGATATTCTGAGCAAATTGTAACCAAAAGAGAGCAGGGCTGGCTATGCTAAGACAAAATAGAGCTTAAGAAAAAATTTACAAGAGACAAGGAGTGCAGTATATTTAACAAATTTTTAATAATATAAGAAGATATAAATATTATAAACATTTACGTAGTTAATGACAGACCTTCAAAATATGAAGCAAAACTACAGAATTGAAGGGAAAATGCTCATTTCTCCATAATAGTCATTTCTCCAATAATAGCTGAGATTTCAAGACCCACTCATAATAATGGATGGCACAACCAGACAGAAAACAAATGAGGAAATAGAGGATTTCAACACACAAGTAACCAACTAGATCTCGCAGACATAGACAGAGGACCATACCCAATGAGAGAACACACATTCTCCTCAAGTGCCCCTGGGACATCTACTAGGATAACCATATGTTAAACCAGAAATTAATAGTAATTAACTACAGGTTTAAAAGATAAGTATCAGAACAGGTATTTTCTTTGACCAACTAGGATAAAGTTGTTAACAAAAATATTAACAACCAGAAGCTTTCTGAAAGAAAGAGTTCATGAAGACATATGATAGCCAGGAAAAAAGAAACTGCAGGGCCAGGGCATGCAGTGTAAAGCCAACGATCAAGCAGGAATAGATGGAGAAGACAAACATGTCCACTGTCCTGTGTCTGACAGGGCTCGTTTACAGTTTTAGAAGAAAGATGTAAGTGATTTTGAAAGAATTCACACTGGCTACTGATAAGGGGTTGCAGAAGAAGGATAAGTGGGGCTAGTTCTCAAATAGGTCCATAGTGTGTAAGGAAGAAGTGTTCGCTGCTTTCGGATTGTCCGTTGGCAACAGTTTGAAAAGTTCATGTGTAGGCAGCATGAGGTGGAGTCTAGTGGTTAGCTATCCATTTTAGATAAGAGCTAATATCAATAAGAGCCCTTATCTAAATACGATGCTAAAATAGGTCGGACATTGATTCAAAGTTTCAACATACATTCAGGAGTGTGAGAAGACTTCCATTGCTTTCAGTCCATCACTGTGTTCCCTGTCTCTTCTTCCTACCCTCTGGCCTGATGTAATTTAGTTAGTACATCTCAGAAATTTCTCTCGCCAAAGTTAGAAATCGATATCTAAAGGAAAACTGGAAAATCCCCAAACTTGAAAATTAAACACACTCTTTTCAACAACCAATGGGTCAAAGAAGAATCACAGGGGAAACAGAAAATACTTTAAATGAATAAAAATGAAAACATAATATGCCCAAACTCATCAGATACAGTGAAAGTCGTGCCAAGAAGAGAATTCACGGCATAAGCACTTGAAATAAAAAAAATGAAAGATACGAAATCAAAAACCTAACTTTACGACTTAAGGAATTAGAAAAAAGAAATAACCCAAAACAGTAGAAGAAAGTAAATAATACAGTGAGAGCAGATATAAAAAAAATGAGAAGAGAAAAATAATAGAGGAAAGCAATAAAACTAAAAGGAGGTTTTTCAAAAAGATCAACTAAGTTGATGAAACTTTAGCAAGAAGGACTAAGAAAAAAGAGGAGACTCAATTCACTAAAGTAAAAATAATAGGAAAAGTAAAGTAAAAAAAATTCTACAGAAACACAAAATTTTATATGATGACTATGCACAATATTATGCCACAGTTGGATAACTTATTTAAAATGGGAAATGTTCTAGAAACACAGAACTGACCAAGACTAAATGAAAAAAAAAAAAAAAGTAAATCTGAGTAGACCTAAAACTGGGAAGAAATTAAATGATCAATCAAACATCTCCTAATAAAGAGAAGTCCTGGATCTGATGGTTTTACTGGTAAAAACTTCCAAACATTTAAACAGAATCTAAGATCGATCCTTCTCAGTCTTTTCCAAATAATTGCAGAGGAATGAAACCTTTTGAACTTATTTTTGAGACCAGCATCACCATGACACCAAAGTCAGACAAAGATACTACAAGAAACGAAAGCTACAGACTAATATCCCTTATGAACCTTGATGTAAAAATCCACAAAAATACTTGCAAACAGAAATTCAGCAGGATTATACACCATGGTAAGATAGATTTATTCCTGGAGTGCAAGGGTAAATCAACATATAAAAATCCATCAATATAATATGCAACGAGAACAGAATGAAGACAAAAAGAAACCCCACACGATTATCTCAATCGACGAATGTAAAGGAATTTGACAAAATCCAACACTCTTTAATAATGAAAATACTCAATAAACTAAAAACAGAAGGAAACTACCTTAAGATAGTAAACACCATACATGAAAAACCCACAGCAAACAGCCTACTCAATGGTCAAAAACTAAAAGCTTTTCCTCTAAGATCAGGTGCAAAGAAAGGATGCCCGCTTTGACCACTTGTATTCAAGAAAGTACCAGTTCTAGCTAGCACAATTAGACAAGAAGTAGAAATAAGGGCATCCAAATTTGTTAGGAAGAATTAAATATGTAAAAAATTAAGAATTACACACACACACACCTGATAGAATAAGTGAATTCAGTAATGTAGCA
Organism: Eonycteris spelaea; assembly: GCA_003508835.1. Lineage (NCBI taxonomy): Eukaryota > Metazoa > Chordata > Mammalia > Chiroptera > Pteropodidae > Eonycteris > Eonycteris spelaea. Next base: position 37,338 of record PUFA01001246.1, read on the forward strand.
GGATACAAAGTTAATATAAAAATCAGTTGCTTTTTTATATTGTTTTACATACCTTATAAATGCACATTTGTCATAAATTCCCAATATCCTGAAGATATAGTGTTAAAAGAGTTTTATAAGACAAAGGCTAGTATTAAGTGCTCAGTACCCCTTCTTGAGATGCTTCACTCCTTTGGAGCACTCTCAAAAATAACGTTTTCGAACTGGGAGACTTGATCAATAAATATTAAGGCCCAGGCTAACCAGGTCTATTCTCGTCTGGTAACACCTGACAAAGTTACCTCGATGTAACAAATCTTTGACTGGCAATTCCAGCTAGCATTTCTATAAGCCTTTCAGAGTGATGAACTCTGAGAGTCGGCCATTTTAAACAGGGTGCACTTGTTATTAAGGATTAAAGTCGTCATGACTACTACATTTTTAATGCTAATGACAGGCTTTTATTACATATAGCAAGTATTATACAATTGTGCTTTCTGCAATTTAAATTTCTTCTATTTCATTATACACCTTTTCTGTCTCCATAGAAAGACGAAGTCAATTAGCTACAAGTACAGCTATCACAGAGAAAGCAAAATGAACCCAAATTATAGGAATCTGTAAGAAGAGAAGCAAAACAAATATGAAATTAGTAATATTTACCTTCTTCCTAAGCAGCAACTTACTTACCCCTCATTACAAACATAGTGAGCCTGTGAACCAAATTGAAAAGTTCGTTTACATAGATTATTTGGCCATTTGGGGTTCCTCTAGCTGTGGACATGATTTTCCTAAAAGAAAAAATTTCAAGTTTCTCGTGTCATAACAATTTCAAAACACACTTAGATCAAAATCAAAATTCTACATTACTCTTCTGAATTCATGGAAATATTGTCTTTCTTTAATGATAAAAAGCCCAAACTTAAGATTCGCATTTGCTCTGAAGACCAATTGCCATGAAAAGGGATCCAGGATGATTTTCGAAGCATTGCTATTTAAAATCTACATTCTCATGAGAAAATCATCATCACAACAGTGAAATATGCAGTTTAAAATGTGTGAAGATATAGAGCAATGAAAACAAAAAGTTTTGTTTACTTACTTGTACAAGCCTCCTGGAGAGGTGTCCATGTGCTATCAGGCTGACAAACAGCAGTAGCAGTAACATAAGACTGAATGGGCTCGTACCCAAGGGACACTGATATTCTATTTTGTCCCCAGGAACATAAAGATTTTTAGGAAGACTGCTGAGCATCATAGATTCGAATCTCGGTGGGTCATCACAGGCATCTGTGCATAACAGAATGAGAGAATGAAAATAGAACTACTTGATCTTCTTCATCAGCTAGGGAATACAGCCTGGTATCAGGTGGAAGTACAGAATAATTGAAAAGGTTGTTGGCAAGAGTTTAAATGACTGTTCCTGCTTTTAAACAAGTGGTGGTGATAGTGGAGGATGTTTTGTGCTTCTTTAAATCACATACTGGTTTGTTGGGGAATGAGGTGAATTCTCACTCCAGAAAACTAAAGAGATAGCAGCAATGTTTTCGGTTTAAAATTTATTTAAAGAAGGCATCCTTCCCCATTTTTTTCTCAATTCCTTTCACACGTACTTCTCCCCAAAGACGACTTCTATACTATATAGCACTCTGGCCAGGTTACTCTTCCACTGTTTGAGACACAAAATGATGATGAGTTGTCATTCCCGGCTCAGTCTTCTCTAGAAGGCAAGCTCCTGGAGGCCAGTGTCATATGCCTTCTTTTTCTACTACATTTTGACCCAGAGGGTTTTCAAGGAATGCTATGGTAAGAGGTGATCACTATAGAAGCATTGTAGATTTCAAAAGTCAAAATAAACATAGACTAAAATTTTTCAAAAAACAAGACTTCATTCATAGGTTTCATATCGCAACCTGAGCATTTTATAAGAGAATAGATGTCACCTAAATATCAAATTTTATAACTTTGTTATTTTAAATAATTTAATCTTCTTCACTGAGCAATGGACTACACGACTTCAGAAGTTCCCTGAGGTGGCTGTGGGCTATATATCGAATACATCTCTATAGTAAAGCTACTATATTGCTCTACTTTTAGAATTTTTCACTCTGGGTGTTTTTTTGTTTTTTTTTGTTTTGGCATTCTCCCTCAAATAGTCACTTCCACCTCAGTAATTCCTTTCCTTTATTTATCTGTGGGCTTGACAACCTAATAAGTCTGTAGAACTGCTATGTAAAATAATGACACAGAGACACATCAAGTAAAGTCCTTAAGGGCCAAAAGAATGCAGAGGCTCTCTTACAAGGTTAAGAATGCAGGAAGAAACAAGCTCGATCCATTTTGATCCCTGTGGTACTTCCCTGTCTCACTCCTGGATTGGTCTTATCAAATGGTGATCTCTCACAAGTGAAATTGTACTCTTATTTCATATTGTATTCCTGATGCTGAAATTCTCTCTGTATACACAGTCCAACATTTCATTTTCATCCTGTTGTGATATTCATCTTGGACTAATATTTTCCACATTTCCACTGTGCTGACCTAGATATCTGAATGTTCCTCAATCAACTGTCCAAAATAAAGGCAAACCAAAAAGCCAACCCAAAGCCCAGTAATAAAAGCATTGCTTAACGAGGATTGGTATAGAAGTGAGGTTCATTAAACATTACATTTACTAATATCTGAGCAGACATTCTCACTTTCAACAGGAAAACAAACATGGGTTAGAAATGCAACGTATTTCTGTTTAGATATAAATGGATAGCATCATTCTAGAATTTCCTGAAACCAAGAAGAAAGAAATCCAGGAACAGCAAGTCCATGATTAAATTATACAAGTATCCTTTATTTTACGCATTTCATCTCAATAAATGTCTTGAAAGCATATAGAGAAGATAGGATTCCTAATATGACTTTCGTATGCAGTGCTCTGAAGGGAAAAGGAAAAGTCCACTGGCTAGTTAATCCATTCAACTAAATCGAAGCATTTCTTCCCATGAACATGCACCTTTAAAGTCACGATTACAGCAAAGCGCAGAGTTTATATTTTGTTTTGGCAACCAGTTGATTACACTAAAATAATTGAGTCCAACATCATTTTTTTCTTTCTTCTTTTTTTTTTTGCACATTTAAAAAAAATGGCTCTTTATTTCAATTACTGTTGACATACAATATCATATTACTTTCAGGTGTATGACACAGTGATTATAACTTCATGAACTTATGAAGTGATAACCCTGATAAATCTAGTACTCATCTGACACCATACATAGTTTTTACAATACCACTGACTATATTCCCAGTACTATGTCTACATCCCATGACTATTTTGTTAACTACTTTTTTATCTCCTAAATCGTCTCCTTCGACCAGCCGCGAGCCTCCCCCCAAACCATCAAAATGCTCTCTGTACCTTTGAGTCTGTTTCTTTTGATCGTTCATTTACCTTGTTTTCTAGATTCCACATATAGGTGAAATCACATGACATTGGTCCTTTTTGTCTGACTCAGACACACATATACCCTCTAGGTACATCTATTGTTGCAGATGGATCGATTTAATTCATTTTTTACGACTGAGTAGTATTCCGTTTTATATTTGCACCTCCTCTTCTATATCTGTTTATTTATTGATGGACACAAAGGTTGCCTCAGTATCTTGGCTATTATAAATAATGCTGCAATGAACATATGAATGCACATGTCGTTTGATGTACTGTTTGGGTTTTTTTTTTTTGAAAAATATTCAGAAGTGGAATTACTGGGTTCTTCTTTGTCTCTTATAAATAGCCTTTGTTTGAAAATCTATTTTGTCTGGTTTAGTATTGCCACCCCAGCTTTTTGTGTTTGTTTCCATTTTCATGAACTAGCTTCTCCATCCCTTTAATTACAGTCTGGGTGTCTGTTTTAATCCTAAGTGAGTCTCTTGTAGGCCATACATGTAAGCGTCTTATTTTCTTATCTATTCAGCCACCCTATCTTTTGATTGAAGCACCTAATCCATTTACCTTTAAAGTAACCATTGATAGATATTTAGTTATTGCCATTTTATTATACATTTTAAAAACTCCTTTTTTTTTTCCCTTTTTTTTCTTAAAGAAGCCCTCCAACATTTCTTATAATACTGGTTTGGTGATGATGAACTCCATTAGCTTTCTGTGTCTAGAAAGCTCTCTTTCTGTCCTTTGATTCTAAATGATAGCTTTGCCGGGTAGAGTAATTGACTGTAGATTCTTGTTTATCATCACTTTGAATATTTCATGCCAACCCTTCGTGGCCTGCAAAGTTTCTGTTGAGAAATCAGCTGACAGTCTTATGGGCACTCCTTTGTAGGTAACTGACTACCTTTGCTGCTTTTAAGATTCTCTTTTTGTCTTTGGCCTTTTGGCATTTTAATTATCATGAGTCTCGGTGTGGGCCTCTGGGGCTAAATCTAATTTGGGACTCTGCGCTTCGTGGGCTAGTATGTCACTTCCAGGTAGGAAAGTTTTCCATCATTATTTATTAAATGGGTTTTCAATTCCTTGCTCTCCCTCTTCTCCTTCTGGTACACCCATGATGCAAATGTTGGTATGCTTGATTTTGTCCTTTAAACGATCCTCATATTTGTGGAATTTTTTTTCTTTTGGCTGTTCTTTTTGTGTGTTTCTGCTACTCTTACAAATCGCTGACATAATCCACTGCTTCCTCTAATCTACTGTCGATTTCCTGTAATGTATTATTTATTTCTGTTATTGTATTCTCTATTTCTGACTCATTCTTGTAGGTTTTACCTAATTAGGGTTTCCTCTCTTTGTTAAAGTTCTCACTGAGATCATTGGGCATCTTCATGGGTATCTTGAACTCTGCATCTGGTAGAGTGCTTACCATTTTGTTTAGTTCTTTTCTGTTTTCTTCTGTTCTTTCATTCAGGACATGTTTGTCTCCCCATTTTGACTGGCCCAATTTATGTTCCTTTTGTATTAATTATAGCTGCCATGTCTCCCAGTTTAGCAGAGTGGCCTTATGAGGTAGGTGTCCTGTGGGGCTCAGTGCAGTCTTCCTTGTCACCTAAGCCGGTTGCTGCAGATGTGTCCCTTTTGTGCCTTCCTATTGCAGTTGAACCTTGGTTGCTGTTTGCACATCAATAGGGGGATTGCTCCTCAAGCCGATTGGTTTAGAGGACTGGTCTCAACTACAGTGGGTGAGCTGCTGTGCAGGGCCTGAACTTGACACAGCAAATTCACTTTAGCAGGGCTCTGGTGCCTGCTAAGACCATCTTTTGTATATATCTTATTATGGAGGTGGCTGAGTGATGTTTGTGGGCTGAAGCCGGCCACTGGGTAGGTTGGATTTGGGGCCCTGGGGGGTCTGTGTTGCAGGCCAATGTCAGCCTCTGACTTCTCCCTGCCCAGGGCCATGTAGTGTGAGCTAAAATGTGATCTGGAGATGACTGCCACTTGTGCTGGGCATGGAGGTGCCTGGGAGAGGCTAAGCTGCAGACCAAGGCTGGCTGCTACTAGTGCCAGGCTTGGGGGTGCTCAGCAAGAGGTATGGGGCACACCAAGCCCAGCTGCTGTTTGGTTTGGGTTTGTGAACCTTTGAGATGTTTTAGGAAGGTCTGTAGCAGGCGCCAAAATAGAATATCTAGATGGAAAGGAGAGGAAGCAGCTTGGGTGGGCCAGTAAATTTATGGGCGTGTGATCCTAGGGAATCACCAAGGTGAAGTGAATGGTGTTAGGTTGATGAGGACTCAGGTATGGCACCTGCCTGAGGATGCACACTGGATGCAGGGAAGGCTCAACAAAGGAACAATGGCTTCTGCCAGCACTTCTGTCTGGGAAGAAGCTGTCCCTCCTCTGTCCTTGCCTGTAGCCAATTTCATTTGTCCTCGTATTTCCCTGCCACCTTTTGAGCTGCTGCCCCAGAGCTGGAGCTCAGAGTGAGTGAGCCCATCAATGAGTGAGTCTTTGTGTGGGCCCTTTACGAGAAACACCTGGTACTACAGCCATCCTCCTCATTCAGCCACAAACCTCTGCCAAATGTGTGAGGACTTCTCTTCACGACACTGGAACTTGGCTGGGAGTTTGGTGGGGTTGGACTCCTCGATACTCAGGGTAGGCAGCTGAGAATTCCTTCTTGATTTTAACCGCCATTCATGGGTACAGGATCAGCAAGATCTGTTTCTCTGCCCCTCCTACCAATCTCGAGGTGGCTTCTTCTCTATGTCCTTGGTATAGAACTTCTTTTCAACTATTCTTCAGGCAATTCTCCATGACGGCTGTTCTGTAATTTAATTGTAATTTTGATGTGGCCATGAGTGGAAATAAGGACAATAGTTATCTACTCTGCCATCTTGACTGGAACTCCTACACTTTTTAAGAAGGAAATTTCTTCCTGTGCTCAGAACACTGATTTTTTTTTTTTTTTGTAGAGGGATGTTCAAAACAAACATTCGCCACATCCAGAAAAATTAACTTAGTTTTTCCTAGATAGCTTAAAGATAATTATATTAGCAATGATATATTTTAACAATAGATGACATTAAGTAATGAGATAGACTGCATTTGGAAATTTCCCCAAATTCTGGGTGCATTTCAGGAAAGTGATAGTTTTCCGCTATGAATCAAGAGAACTGTTCACATTCTCTTCACTTGCCCAAGTGTATAAGCGCTTTGTACTTGCTGCAAAAATCAAAAATTTTGACACTAGTTACACATCAAGGCCCAGAACAGAGCCTGCAGAAAATCAATGTCTCTGACCAAAACTGGAAGTTCAAAAAGCTGACCATCCTGCTCCTTCTCCCACTGTATATACAAGCTTTTTAAAAAGTTTCTTGCTTCCCAAAATGCAGATTCTGGCACCTACACCTGTCAGTTTTATTTTTCGCTTCCCACTCCTTTCTAGGCCTACAAAATCACTAAATTGCTTTCAAATTAATTAAGTAGCCTCCTTCTTTTTCAATGAATCCTAACACTTTTTTTTCTCAGTAGTTTCAGTTTTAGTTACCTCTCTTTAAGATCTGTAGCTATTATTCACTCTCTCTTCATTCCTTTCTGCCTGAAAAGCTCTCCTTGGTTGTCAGGACAGCATCACCATCCTGGGTTTCAGCTTGTCCTCTGGATGCTCTTCCTTCTCCGCCTGAGTGGATAATGTGATGTTCCTAATGAGTGGTTCCAAGAACTCCTATTTCACTCTCAAGATCCCCTGGGTGGGTAGATATAGTCCTATGACTTCACTACCTCTGAGAAGAGCTGCCTCTCAAAACCCTCTCCATCACAGACGTCTAGCTGGGGTGCCAAGAAGGTATATTCTTTGCCGCCCCACACGGCTCCCTTGGAAAGCGTCATGCTATCTTGGATAACAAAATAAAGCCAGAGTGTGCTCTTTTGATTCTTGACACTCACACATACCGAGCAAACTAGTTAATGTTTTGCCACAACTGAAACACCTTTTCTCTCCTTGTAGTTCTATCGTTTACTTCTAATTAGAGCCAGTATGATTTCTTACCTGCAGTGTGGTAAGAGTTTCTGAATAGGGTTTCTCACCTACTTTGCCACCATTCATACAATTTATTTTATTATTTACTAACTATAATAACGGCTTTTAATTCATTTTCATTTAATTAGTCATAACAGTATGTGCACACGCTCTCAAAAAAGTAGTTCATGACGCTGCGGGAGATGCATTGTTTATCCTATCCCACAGAATAGATTTGCAGGCTTTCTTTGACCATTGGGTGAAAATCACTGATACAAAGAATTCAAATTTAAGCCACTATCTGCAGCTAAGCCGCCTGCCATTTGCGGGGAGGAGGAGCGCAACAAAGCTCTGCCAGATCTCTCTTTCTGAACTGGCTATCCTTTTGCCTTTGATTTTTATTCAGCTGATAAAAGAAATTGGTACGTGAAGATCGCACATAGTTATCGGTCTCTCTCCAACATACGTAGTCTCAAAACTTACTGCTTCGAATTTTCATGAAATCATTCAATGCACCCTATAAGCTTCTGTATTGAAAACTAATATTAAGCCCAGCTTGTAGGGACACAGTTCAGCTCTCTAACAGGTTTTAATCCCATGTTCCAAGCTCTTACAGCAGACAATAAGGACTTCACCGAACGCTAACATTTTCTTATGAAAATATAATCAGGAAACTTTTATATGCAATTAACAGGAAAATGGCTCTTTCATAGTTAAAGGACAAAGAAATTTTACAAACTGGATTTAAAATTCTTTTACCATTGACAAATATGGGGGGAAATGCTGTTGAGAAATATACCAAAACTTAACCACAGTGAAAACACAGAGGAGTTTATCTTGCATATAGTCCTTTGAATTTTAAAACATTTCCACAATGAGTATGAGTTAGGTTTTAATGTTTAGACTTAAAAACATATTTGTATTTTCATCAAGTGATAAAAATCATGTGACTTTTAAAATTAAATTCATTGGGAGTAACATTGGTTAATAACATTATATGAATTTCAAGTGTACGACTTTCTAGTAGGATAGCTGTATCCTCTCTGTGTGCTTACTGCCTGAACCTTAGTCTCCTCTCTCAACATATATTTGACTCCCTTTACGCTCTTCATTATCCTCCAATTCCCCTCCCTCTGGTAACTGCTATTCTATTGTCTGTATCTGTTAAGATCTTTTTTTTTTTTTTTTTTTTTTGGTATCAGGGTAAAGTTGGTCTCATCAAATAAGTTAGGAAATAGTCTCTCTTCTTAAGTTTTTTGGAAGAGGATGAGAAGGATTTATATTAAATGTCTGAATGTTTGGCAGAATTCAGCAGTGAAGCCATTTGGTCCTGCACTTTTGTTTAGGGGTAGATTTTTTATTACTCTTTCAACTTGCTTACCAGTGATGGTCGTCGTGAGTGAGGTCTATTTAGATATTCCACTTTTTTAAAAAAAATTAAGTGTATTTGTATACAATATTATATTAGTTATATTAGTGTCAGGTGTACAACATAGGATGCACTTTATACCTTACAGTGGTGATCATCGCACTATTCTAGTAATCATCTGTCGCTTTGAAAACTTCACAATGTTATTACCTGTATTCCCCTTCACCCTTTTCACCCATCCCCCCAGCCACTTGC
>PUFA01001247.1:0-48677 GCA_003508835.1 Eonycteris spelaea
TAAGAAAACCAAAGTACACCTTTCCTTCTCTATAGCAACTTTGTGTAAAAAAACACCATACATTTCAGTAAAGATGGAAACCATTTTGAACAACATGAGAAAATATTGCAAGGGTAATTTGCTTCTTTTTCCTTTTGCTTGAATCTTACAGAATATCTTTTTCTCCCTACCTCTCCTAACAAATTTGAGCACCTTAATGACTATTGGTTTTACTTCTAGAATTATTGATGACTCTTTCTCAACAATCCACACTCCTCTTCATGACTTGATGAAAGATCAGGAAAAATTCAACCTTTTTAGGTTGCCTTGAACATTTTTATAGTATAGGTAGATAGACAATGATAGATGATAGATAGATAGATAGATGGATAGATAGATAGATAGATAGATAGATAGAGATGATTGATAGATAGACGATAGATGATAACTAGATGATAGCTAGCTAGCTAGCTAGCTAGACAGATAGATAATATGGTGATGCCTGAGAAAATTAACAGCCATGTAGAACAGGTATGTGCATCAGCATCACATAAGTTTAGAGCTAGAACATTCCTCTGAAAGTCGAGGTGTGTGTATTGAAAGTAAGAACTCCCTGTCAAAATAGACTCAAAGGACAGACTTGAGACCAATTCTATCACACTTTGATCTCTACATGCCTCCACTTTTATAGGATTGGAATATTTTGTCTTATAAAGAACTGGAAAGTAGTTTTGCAAAAATTTAGTTAAAAGCCAAGCTCCATTAAAACAAATTTTGAAAAATGACAACAACAAAAAAAGAGAAATCCCCAGATGACAAATGTTAATATTCTCAAAGTTTGGTTTTTGTGTCTTCACAGAATTCTCCCAAACTCTTTTGTCCTAAGAACAGAAGCTTTGACATAGATGCCATCTACAGTGTGATAGATGACGCGAAGCAGTACGTGTACATCGCCGTCATGGAGTACCTGCCTATCTCCAGCACAAGCACCAGAAGGTCAGTGAGTGCATAACCTTGACTCAGAACCCATCCTCCAGGGTCAGGCACCAAACTGGGGCTAGAGGAGAAACCAGACTGGACACTGAGATGCCATCAGGTCATGTTAGGTTGCACATTGTTTGAATCAGCTGGGTGTGCATTGGTAGCTTACCCATGATGCACCTCCAACCTCAGTCCTTTGAAGGGTTCAGGGTCTCACCCTACAGAAGTAGCTCAGTAGTTTATATTATAGACATGAGAACAATTTTAGAATAAAGGCTGGGTTGTTTTCCACTTGAAAATTATTTGAAAAAATAAATGATGCATCGCTTTGTTGCATTGACATCAGGCTTCATTACATGCTAAATTTTCATAATATCTTTCCAACTTAAAGGAGAAAGAAACTTAAAATGTGTGTGTTCTCAGTCAATTCATCTCTCTGTATGAGGAAGAGAACATCTAAAAAGTGGAGCGCTTTTTCAATAATTCATCATTGTTAGGGAACTCTTGTGCACTGTCGGTGGGATCATAAATTGGTGCAGCCACTATGAAGAACAGTATGGAGGTTCCTCAAAAAATTAAAACTAGAACTACCATATGACCCAGCAATCTCACTTCTGGGTATTTATCCAAAGAAACCCAAAACATTAATTAGAAAAGATATATGCAGCCATGTGTTCACAGAAGAGCTGTTTACAATAGCCAAGATATGGAAGCAACCTAAATGTTCATTGATAAATATCTGGATAAAGAAGACGTGGCACATATATAAAATGGAATATTACTCGGCCACAAAAGATAACAAAATCTTACCATTTGTGACAGCGTGGATAGACCTAGGGGTATATTCTAAGTGAAATAGGTCAGATTGAGAGCAATACCATATGATTTCACTTATTTGTGGAATCTAAAAATCAAAATAAACAAACAAAATAGAAACAGACACATAGATACAGAGAACAAACTGATAGTTGCCAGATGGGAGGGGAGTTGAGAGGTTGGGCAAAAAGGCGAAGGAATTGAGAAGTAAATTGGTAGTTACAAAACAGTCCTGGGGATGTAAGTACAGCATAGGGAATATAGTCAATTATATTGCAACAAGTATGTACGGTACCGGCCAAATACTACACTGACAGGGGTGATCACTTCATAAGTTTTATATATATATATAAACATATATATATGTTTAACCACTATGCTGTAAACCTGAAACTACTATAATATTGAATGCCAACTGTAATTGAAAATGAAATAAAATTTTTAAATAAAAATAACTCATCATTGTTGAAGTGTGAAAATACTCAGAATAAAGTTAGGTGCAGAATGAATATCCCTAAATCGTTGCATGGTTAGGTCCCAGGTGTTTCCCACCTTTGCTTTCTTTCTGGAATGTAGAGATTTAGGTGCTTCTAAATGTTTGGAATAACGCATTTTATCCAGGAAAAGTTTCCAAAGTGCACATTTCCAGGAGTACAATCTGAGACCTTTTTAACTTGGAAAATTACAATTTTTAAATAACCATTCACTGAGGTTGAATGATTCGGTGCAACCTATATTGCTTGAATATTTTTCATATTGCCAACCTCACACATGCATAATACGAAACTGTTTATGCAAATGGCTATAGGATTGTAAAAAACATATTTCACCAGAAAGTGATTACTCCTAGTGACAGTTAATTAGCATTTTAAGATGCACATTATTGAAACATTTTTACTTTAAAATGTGGTACATCTTCTGAATATTCATGGATTATTTTCACATATTTTTTACTCTTTATCCCTCCTTTTTATGTTCCCCCATTTATTATTTGATTTAGATTTAGTTTTAGACTTCAGCTTCACTGTGGGAAGATTTCAAAACAACACATAAGTTTTGACTGATTTTCTTATTATTCAGAAGGAGAATATTGTCAAGGTTATGTTAGTATGGAATGATGGATTTACGAAACCTTCATTCTATGAAGTCTCACAAACAATATTGAGACCCTTTATGGCTACAGATGAAGGATTAGTATGTGTGATTATAAAATATTTTCAAAATGTAAAAATTAGAAAAAAAACTAAAAGAATGTTAAATAACTGGAAACTCACCTGAAATTTTCATTTTTGTTATTTCAGATACTATTCAAAGAACAGGGGTTTTTATATTAATGATATTTCAAACTTGTTAGTTCCTTTATCAGTCTTAATGAAAAGTCATCAGAGACACAAGAAGTAGTTCAAAAGTCTAGGTCATAAATTAAATTCTCCTCAATTCTATGGATGAAAAAATAATTTCAAAGTCAGACTAGTTACTTGTCTTTAAATCATCCTGGAGAAATTTTTCAGGAATTCAGTTCTAAAGATACATATAGGCTCAAAGTGAAAGGAGGGAAAATGATATTCCAAGCAAATGGAAATGAAAAAGAAGGCAGGCAGGCATACAGAACAGACTTCAGGCCAAAAAAGGTAACAAGAGCCAAACAAAGTCATTTTATAAGAATGAAGGGGTCGAACATCAAGAAGGTATAACAATTATAAATATATACATTACCAGCATTCAAGTACTGTAATATATTAAGCAATTAATAACAGATCTTAAGGGAAAAATAGGTTAACAATACATTCATTGTAGGGGACTTCAATCAGCAATGGATATTCTGTAGAATCATAAAAGATGACAATGAACAATTAGATGCCAAAAAATTTTATAACCTATAAGAAATAGATACATTTCTAGAACACACAGCCTGCCAAAACTGAATCAAGAAGATATAGAAAATCTAAACAGACCAATAAAGAATAAATGGATTGAATCAGTAATAAAAAATCATTCAGGAGGTAGACAGAGGGAAAAAATTAATCATCCTCAATGAAATAAATAATCAAACAAACAAAGAAACCCCAACAGAAAACTCCCGGATCAAATGGCTCACTGGAGTATTTTACCAAACAATTCAATAATTAACACCAGTCCTCCTCAAACTTTTCCAAAATATTGAGGAGGAGGGAAAACTTCTAAACTCTTTCTATGAGCCAAGCATTACTTTGACACCAAGGCCCAAAAAAGATGCCACAAGAAAAGAAAACCCTAAACCTATATCCCTAATGAATATAGATACAAAAATTCTCAACAAAATATTAGCAAACAAAAATCAAGAGCACACTGAAAGGACTATATACCATGACCAAGTGGGATTTACCCCAACATAAAAGGATGGTTCAGTGTACACAAATCAATAGAAAGATAAAAATCACATGATCATCTCAATAGAAGAAGAAAAAGCTATTGACAAAACACAACATTCTTTCATGATAAAAACCCTTAACAGACCGAATATAGAAGGAATATACTTCAATGTAATATAGGCCATATATGAGAAACCCAGTTCTAACATTGAACCCAATGGAGAGAAATTGAAAGTATTTTTCGTAAGATCAGAAAGAAGGAAAGGATGCCCACTGTCACCTTTCCTATCCAATATAGTATTGGAAGTCCTATTTAAAGCAATTAGTCCACACAGAGAAGTAAAAAGCATCCAAACAGGAACGATAGAAGTAAAATTGGTATTTGCTGATGATATAATCCTACATATAGGAAATCTCAAAGACTCAGTCAAAAAACTGATATCAGTAATGTGGCAGGATGCAAAATCAACATACAAAAATCAATTGCATTTTGTTACACTAAATATGAAGCATCTGAAAAGGAATAAAAGAAAACCATCTCATTCACAATAGCATCAAAAACAATAAAATCCTTAAGAGTAAATGTAGCCAACAAAGTAAAACATCTATGCAATGAAAACTACAAAACTTTGCTGCAAGAAATCGAAGGCACAACAAATGGAAAGGCATCCCACATTCATGGATCAGAAGCATTAGTAACATTAAAATGTCCAAACTATCCAAAGCCATCTGCGGATTAAACACAATCCCCAGCAAAATACGAATGGCATTCTTCATAAAAATAGGAAAAATAATCTTAAAATGTGTGTGGAACCACAAAAGACCTCAAATAGCCAGAGCAATCCTGAGAAAAAAGGACAAAGCCAGAAGTATCATGCTTCCAGATTTCAAACTATACTACAAAACCATAGTAATAAAGGCGGTATGGTACTGACACAAAAATAGACACATCAACCAGTGGAACAGATTAGAGAGCTTAGATGTAAACTACAGCATTGATGATCAACAAATATTTGACAAGGGGGCCAACAATACCCAATGGGGAAAGGATAGTCTCTTCAACAAAAGCTGCTGGGAAAACTGGAGAAGCAATGCAGAGCAATGACATCAGACCCCTTCTGTACACCCCTAGCAAAATTAACTCAAAGTGGATCTAATACTTAAATATAATACATGATCCCATAAAACTCCTAGAAGAAAACATGGGGAAGAAACTCATGATATTGCTTTGCCACTAATATTTTGCATGTGGAGCCAAAAGCACAAACAACAAAATAAAAATCAAACCGATGGGACTGGATCAAATTCAAGTTTCTGTACCGCCAAAGAATTAATTAACAAAATGAAAACATACAGAGTGGGAGGAAATTTTTGCAAACCAAATATTGGATAAAGGGTTAATAAAATATATATAAAAATAAATCAGTCAACTTAATAACCATTAAACAATCTGACTTAAAAATGAGCAGAAGAACTAAATAGACATTTTTCCAAAGAGGACATCAGAATGGCCAACAGACACACAAAAAATGCTCAGCATCACTAATCATTAGGGAATGCAAATCAAAATCACAATCAGATATCACCTCATACCTGAAAAGCAATCTAAAAGAAAGAACGCCGGTTGCTGGTGAGGATGCTGTGAAAAGGGAACCTTTATACTTTGTTGGGGAAAATGTAATATGGTCCAACCACTATGGAAAACATTATGGAGGGTCTTCTAAAAAAAAAAATCTATCATGCCTCTAGCAGTCCCCCTTCTGGGTACATACCCAAAGGAAAAGAAAACAGGATTTTGATGAGATATGCATTCCTCATGTTTATCACAGTATTATTGACAATAGCCAAGATTTGGGAACGACCCAAATGACCATCAACAGATGAATGGACAAAAAGTGTGTACATATCCACAATGGAAAATGAAAATATCTTCTCATTTGCAACAACATGGATGAATTTCGAGCACATTATGCTAAGCGAAGTGTCAGACAGAAAGACAAGTACTGTATGATATCACTTAATATGTGGAATCTTAAAAAGTAAATCTGTAAGAAACAGAGTCAAATGGTGGTTACCAGGGGATGGTGGGGTAGGGTCGAGGGGATAAGAGTGATGTTGTTTAAGGGTACAAACTTGCAACAAGTGATAAATAAGCAATAGGGAGCTAATTTACAGTAGAATGAATATAGATAATATTATGGTGATAAATATTGCACCATAGGCAATCATATTACAACATATAAATGTATCAAAGCAATAGGGTGCACTTCTTAAACTTACATGTTGTAAGTAAAAGTTCTTCAATGAAAAATGTAAGCCGGTTTGTCTGTAGGGTATTCATAGTTTTCATTTATGTATTATTAATTCAACAAATATTTATTGGGCACTGTGCAAAGTGATTAAATATGAAGAGAGTATAGTCCCAGGAGCTATGTCTAATAGGGGCAAATAGACACAGAAGAGATTATCATACCATAATATATAGGAGTGCATGGAAAAAATATATGTACATATGTGTATAGAATATTATAGATATTCAGGGAAAGGGCATCTATGGCAGTTTCAAAATTAAAACATGCTTGTCTGAGGAAATTCTGCCTGAATTACATTTAACAATATGCAAGAATTAGAAAAGAGTGTGAGAAAGGAAATTTTCCCATTAGAAGGGACAGCATGAGCGAAGTTTCCGATGGGAAACTTTTGTAACAAGTTCAGTGCTGGAATGTAGTGCCCAAGGTAAGGTGGTAAGAGCTCAAACTGGAGATAAAGCCAGGACCAGGAAGAGGAGGGCCTGCCTGCTGGGCAGTCTTGTGACTTTCTGAGAGCTTTCAGTGTGTTTTAATCAGAGGACAAGATGTGCTTGTAGATGGGTCACTTGGTGGTGGCGGAGGACGCACTTGACAAGGACAAGAGCGGAGGCAGAGAAGCCAGCTTGTCACAGTGGCCCACGTCTGGGACGGGGGGCCTGACAAGGACAGTCACAGGAAGGACGGAAGTGCATTCCCGGAAAGTTTCTGAAGGGCACGGCGATTGGTTAAAAAGAAGAGTAGACACAAGAATAAATGGTTCCCAGGTTTTTACTTCAGTGATTAGACGATGAGGGCCGTACAAAGTAGGGGAGGCTATCAAAACTAGGGAAATAAGCATATTCGTGAATTGGAGGTTCTTGTCAAGATCCAGATCTTTCGATCTGTAAAGATCTTATGAAGATATCCAGAATGGAGTCCGAAGAGCATTGGCCTGGTGATGTGATTTTGGAGCTCTTCAGACTATAGGGCAGGGGTTCCCATCCCCCAGATACCAGTTAGTGGCCTGTTAGGAACTGGGCTGCACAGTAAGAGGTGAGCAGTGGACAGGCAAGCGAACCTTCATCTGTATTTGCAGCCGCTTCCCAGAGCTGGCATCACCGCCTCAGCTCCACCTCAGGTCATCAGGCATGAGATTCTCACGGAAGCACCAGTCCCTGGTGGAAGAAAGTTTGGGGACCACTGCCTTAGAGGATGGTTAAAACCTGGTATGTAGATGAAGATGCCTAGGAGGTGACATGCACAGCCTGAAGAACAGAGGAAAGCGGTAGAATCGTAAGGGAACATCAATATTTAGAGAAGAAACCCTAGAACAGATAAACAGTCTGAGAGACATGGGTGGATCAGCAAACCATTGAGTCATAGAAGCTGATGGAATCAATTTTCCAGAAGAAAAGAGCCATCAACCGAGCCACACGTCGCCTAGTCCAACCGTCACATAAGGAGTGAATGACGTCCATTAGATTTGGCGGTGGGGATAGCACTGCTGAGTTTGAGAAGATTTGCAGAGGAATGGTGGGCTGGAGGCCAGTGGCTGAGGAGTGGATGTGGGGGGGGGGAAGGGGGATGATGAAGTAAGGTCAGAGGTTCTAGATTCTACTATCAAGAAGTTTTGTCAAAAAGAAGAAAGAGATTGCACACCAGCCACAGTGCAATGCAGAGTGAGGGGAGGGGACTCTGAATGGCAGATTTACTTTTTTTATTCTTTTCCTTCAAACTAAGAGGCAGCTGGAGAGAGAGAAGTTGAAGATATTTTCGGGGAGGAATGAATAACTGAGTGCAGTTGCAGAGGGCCAAGGGGACAGCCTGGGGCGAAGGGCAGGTCCAGGTCCCACCGTGAGTAGGAAGGATGCCTTATCCTCCGAGCTGGAAGGAAAGGGGACAAAGATGCATGTGGCTATAGGGGGTAGAACATTGAGAAAGACTATGGCCAAAAATCTCAATTTTGTGCGTGAAGGAAGATTGTTTCTGCAGAGAGGATAAAATTTAGCATAATTACAGAAAAATACAGGAGGTGGAACTGACCCAGTACAAGAATGGGGACTGGCAGGTGGTGTCGAGGGCCCAGAACATGTCTGTGTTTGCTCCAGTGTGCACGAGGCTGAGAGGACTTTTCCAACAGCCCTCAGCTTTGTGCCCGTAGAAACAGATGAAGGCATCGGTCCAGGATTTAGATTTCACCAAAAGCTAGAGGAATGGAGAGGGGTGAGGGAAGGGAGACCAGGAGGCGCTGACGGACCAGGAAGAAGTGGGGGATCATGGATCTGGGCCACCTGGTGACAGCAGGCTTAGTGCAAATAAGAGAGTGGAAGAACCTGAAGGATGGGGGCCAGGGTGAGATACAGAAAAGACCTTTGGGGGTACAGTGATTATAAAACTGATGGGCTGAGGTTTGCATTATCACTCAAAAGTCCAAAGAGTGAATTGGTCCAGAATTAGGGAAAGAGTTAAATGAGTAAACAGAAGGGCTGAGGGGAGAGAGAGCCATTTGAGATTTGTCTTTAAGATGGGAAACTTTGTTTTCAACGTAGAATAAAGTGACAGTTCTGGCAGTGACACTGTGTGTGTTGGTTGGCGATGGCGTGGAGAGGCTGACCCCATAATCCTAAACCAATTGGGCAGATTGTGGTAGAAAATACACAGCAGAACTTTAGGGGACGTGTGGTCTTGGGGAAGAGTCAGGGCTTAGTTAGGGAAACAATTAAGGATTCAAGGAAGAGGCTAAGCCTGTAGGAGAATCAATTAGCCAGGGCCCAGGGCAGTGTGTGTGTGTGGGGGGGGAATGCTGGGTCAGGGGAGAAAAAGATCTGAAAATGAGAATGTGGAAAGCTTGGGTAACCAGGGTAGCTTATTTGGAGTCAGTTACCAAAGAAGAGAAGTTCGAGCTGGATTTGGGGACAGAAGGGACACTCAAGGCTCCTAACTGGAAATATGATGGAAGGTTGATTCTTGGAGCACAGGTAGGGTTGGAGGGACAGTGAGGGTGGCACGTGCAGTGGTCAGTCTGTCTGCACCTTCTGCCCATGCAGCCTGAAGCCTGGTGGTGAGAGACCTCCCCCCATGGGCAGGGCCAGGCCTTCACAGAGCATTGTCTCTCCGTGCCCTACCCCAGGAGGCCTGCAGTTTTTTAGTGCGGACTGCAAAGTTATTCATCTATTACAGAGCAGAGTCATGATCAGATGAATATCAATGTTCTCTGAGATCTAGTCAATTTCTTTTTGAAAACTAACTTACTTTATTTTTATCCATATGGATATTATTTCTACAGGACCTACTGGCCAGACCTGGATGGGAAAATAAGAGAAGCATTAGTTTTGCGAAGCGTTAAAGTGCGACTCCTTATAAGCTTTTGGAAGGAGACCGATCCCCTTACATTTAACTTTATTTCATCTCTTAAAGCTATTTGCACTGAAATAGCCAACTGCAGTTTGAAAGTTGTAAGTATTATATTGACTGTGTTATGGAAGAAAAAATGTGTTCCCTTTGCACGTCCGTGAAAGCTGTACGCACACATAAGCACACAAACTTCCAACGAGAACCAGGATAACAATCTTTGATAGTGAAAAACACTTCAAAGGTAGGTTAAGTCATTTTCAAAACACTTACACACCAAAAAAAAAAAAAAAATGGAGATTGGAACCCGTTTCCTGGAGCCCTCATAGTCCAGCCCCCTTTCACACATGTTCTGTTCCATCTCTCCATCTTGTTATAACTGCTTCACCTCCATCACCTCTGATTCTTATTTGGAGGATCGGAACAGGCGCCAGCACAGACTCCGCCAGCCTTAAAGTGCCCCTAGCCTGGTTCCTGAGCTCGCTTCAGGCCCTTTGGGCCACATGCTCATCCAACTCTCCATTCCTTGAGGGGACAAGATTGAAAACTTTTGTCCTCTAAATGTGCTAAGTCTCTAGCTCACCTCTGACCCTCCTCTGGTCCCCAGGGCCTGTATATGTGCTGTCCCCTGGCTGAGCGCTCTGCTCCATGCTGGACCTGACGGGCACCCACTAACCCTTTCCTCTGGGCTTTGCCCAGCCTCTCCTGCAGCTGTCCAACAAAGTGCACTGAGCCCAGACTCTGTCCCAGGCGCCCTTCGGGTGGTGGGGCTGTGCTCCCTGCAGCACTAGGGGACGGAGGGTGACAGGGGCTCCACATCAGCTTTGATGCATGACTCCCCAGATTACTCTGAGCCTCAGCATCACAAGGCCAAACACGAGGGAGACTGGAGGACTGTGTGGGCGGCATCTCTGGGTGAGGTGGTGACACGACTATAAACTTCATCCCACTCCCAGAAATCGCAAGGGAGCCTGTGAGTGTGGCCCACGGGTAGCGGTGTTCCCAGGGAGACGAAGCAGCGGCTCTGGGAGTCATCCCAGGCCGAAATTCCAGCACCCGAGTCCACTTGACGCTTCCCCTGTGGAGCCCCTCAGCCCCATGGTCACCGCGCAGCCGAGGTTGGGGCTTCCCAGGGTCGCGCCTGTCCCCAGTGAGTCTGCGTGTGACACCTCATCGTTCAAAGATGCAGAAACTAAAACGGAAATGACAGCTTCCCCCCACACCACAAAAAATAAAAATAAATAAATCCCAAACCGTAAACGGGGACAGGTAAGGACAACACAGACTCCCCCCAGGTCACTGGTCACCGGGACTATAAACCCTTCCGGGAGGGCGGTGTGAAGCCTTCGACTCAAGGACCCAGGGTTGTTTTAAGGCGTGAATAGTCACAGGAGTTTTCGGTCCCAGCTCATGGCTTCTTTGGCAATAGAGCTTTCTCAGAAACTTAAGAGGCTTCTGATCTGTTTGCTTCTAGTCATTTCCATATTGCAATAGTCACAGCAGAGCTTTGTTGTGCTAACTCCTGAACATGGTTAATTCGCTCCCTTGCCCATTTCCCTCTGCCTCTCCCCCTCTCTCTCCCTCTCTCCTATCTCTCCCTCTCGCTCCCCTTCTCTCTCTCCCTCTCTCTCTCCCTCTTCTCTCTCTTTATGGAGGCTCAGTTCAGGCCATCAGACTGGAGTGGTGAGATGACACCAATTATCTGATCTTGACTGCAGAACTGAGTCTTAACTGGTTTCAGTCAGGTATTTTTCAAACTTACTTTCTACTCTTGAGCTCAAGGCACAATCAGCTTTTTCCAGTCCTTTGAAATTCCAGACTGTCTGGCCTATCTGTTCTCTCTCATATCTGCTTACAGACCAGCAAGTCCTGCACTGAGCTTATTTATTCCCTCTCACAGTGTTTCTAAAGCCCTGATAACAACCAACACACACTACAAATGATTCGGTTTCCAGCCCCCGGCCCAGGCCACAGGTTCAGGGGTGCTTCGTCCACAGGTTCAGGGGCGCTTCGCCTGCCTTCCTAGCAAGTGCAGGTTGTAGTTCTCCACGTATTTGGCCGCTGCGTATCGGGGTCTCCACCTGTCCAGCCTGCAGCCCCCAGCTGCTCCCTGCCTCCTGCCCGCGGGGTAAACCACTGCTCCGTCATTTATTAACTTTTTGCTAAGTACCCCATTCACATCACCTGGACATAAGTAAGTGCTCAATATTTTTGAAAGACAAGTGTAAGAATTTGTTGTATTCATGAGTGCCTATAATTAGCCAGGCACTGAGTTAAATGCTGCACATGCATTATTTAATAGTCACAGCTACATCATGAAGCAGGCACTTTTTCCTTTTACAGACATGGAAAATGAAGCTTAGGTTAAATAACCTCTCTCAAGGACACGTGTTGGTAGTGGAGACTCAGAAACAAGTCTTTCTAACCCCAGGGCCTGAGCTTTGACACACCATTCTCTACAGTCTCTTCATGGAGATCGTTGGACTTACAAAGTTCTTTTTGTCTTTCCTATCTACGTGCAAAACCATCATAGTCAAAACATCTGCTCAAATATGTGAGAAGCTACACATCTAAATTGTGTCCCTGAGGATCAACTGAAATATGTTTAACTCATTTGTGCTATTCAAATTCTTTTAAAAGTTGAAATCGTCACCAGTGTAAAGACAAAACTCTAGAATTTTCTGTAAATTTCAAAAGAATAATGCTTTTTCACATATATTTTCATCTTAATCTCCCTAGCATTCTGATAATATTGATGGAAAATAGATATTCTTGTCGTGATTTAACCAGTTTTTGTAAACTGGGGAAGCCATGCACATGTCTGCGTATTCACAAATGAATGCCGGTGTTGGAAATACAAACAAGGTTGTGGTTACTACTATGGATCTGTTTCCCAGGCCAGATTTACAAATGAGCGAACCAGGCGTTGGATTAGGGCGCCAGCCTCTGCTGGGAACCGGGTTTTGGAGATTAGAGGGAACGCTGGTGTGGCCCCAGGAAGCTGGCAGAGACAGAGGAGGATCGAGTTGGATTGCGTTCAGTACCTTTCTGTGGACAAAAGCGCTCTGGGGATCGTTTCAGCTCAAGGACAGCATGTGTCCGCTAATCAAGGTAGCCCGTGAGGCTCCCATGAAAAATCAAACAAGGCAAAGAACAGGTGTCTAGTTCACCGTCATCTTCCCAGTGCCTAGCAGGATGCTGACACACAATGTTCAAAATGTGTGTTGAATGAGCGGACGAATGAATGAACAAAGTCAAAGAAGGGAGCTAAGGAAGGCGGAGTGATGAGAAAGGTTCTGTGAACCAGCGAGTGGAGGGAGCAGAGCCCGGAGCAAGATGTGGAGGATGCGGAGTCATTTTCGCCACTTCCTGGAGGTGGGGGGAGGGGTGCTGGAGAAGGGCAGCCGCGGGGTGAAGAGCCAAAGAGCCGGCCAGGTGAGGCCGCGCGCATCGGAGCTCCGTGTGTTTGCAGGCAGGAGCGCCGCTGTCAGACTTGCCAGGCACGGCAGTGTTGTAAAATACAAATTTCATTATTATTCAGGTATGACAAAGCCCACAAATCAAAAGTCCACAGCCATTGAAGAGAGAGTTTGTTACATTCACAGGTCTCAAGAGAAGAGGGCGTGCCCTGCCCTGCCGGGAAGGGCCACACGGGGGAGCTCCGGGGTCTCCAGGAGGCAGAGGGGGTGAGGGGGAAACTGGACAAGAGCCCTCGCTGTTTCCATGGGAAGGAACGGGCGAGGGAGGGTAAACCAATTTAGGATTGGCTGGTGTGAATAATTTCCGCGGGCTCTGGGGCCTGGAGGCTGTCCCTGGTTGCCCCGGGCCTGGCCCTGGGGTGATCAGCAGAGCAGAGTGTGAGAGCTGACAGAGGAAGTGACTGCGTCTGGGCTCTGCATTGGCTGGTTGGCGACAAAAGGTGTGCTCCCAAGTTGTTTGCCATCTCTGGGCGATTAGCCAACACGGGAGGGACAGTCCCTCTGGGCTTAGTGAGGACCCAGGTGTCAAAGCATCAGAATACAGCAAATCGAAAGACAAGGCTAGCACAAGCAGAAGCAGAGAGAAGACTTGAAAGAAATTACAAGAAAAGTGAAATACAACATTTTAACCTCTATATTACTTACTCAGCTTCATCTTTCCAATGCTGGTCTTGAAATCTTTCAAATCACATCACTCAGAAAAAGCAAATGTTGATAATTCACCACGGGGCTTTTGATAAAACTGAGACTCCACTCTTCATTTAAGCCAGGCCATGCGTTTCAAAATGGCAAGACAAGCCCAGGTGGCAAAGAAGCTAATGGCCCCGATGGCTAGTGCACAGGTGAGCGAGGAGCTTGGAGCACTGATAAGGCGGTGGCATGGGACCTGGGCAGGGCTTCCCTGTCCTCAGAGGAGCGGGATTGGTGGCTTCGTATCCGTGAGGGGACTCACGGGAAGACACTGCGACTCACAAAGTTCTCCCAGGCAGCTGGGGTTTGATTTTCTAATAAATCGACAACTCTCTCTTTTGAAATGTCTTTGCTGTCACCTACAGCATATTAGGTCTAACAGTATGTCAGTGACTGCAATATGGTTCTACTGCCATCCGAGTCTCCCAGACAAAGCTGTTTCCTCTCTTTGGGGCCATCTCCCACTCTCCAGAGCAAATGGATTGTCAGTAAAACCTCAAGCTGCGATGCCATCCCTGACTTAAATTAGGACGTATATTTTATGATTCTTTGTCAAATCTGTCTTGAGTCTGCAATAGCACCTTCTCCCCAAAAGGAAACAGTCCAGTGTGTGGACGTATGTTGCGATGGGATGTCCAAGCAAGGTGACTGCTGGCGGTTTCCGAGGGGTGGGGAGCCTCAGCACTCATGTGACCTCACCTCTGACTTAAGAGCATTCACAATTTACTTTAAATCAGTTTGAAGGGTCCACAAAGGCTATCTGTGAACCCTCTAAATGACACAGATTTTGTAGAAGACAGGAACTGAGGAAATCAGGGGATCCAGGCAGCAGAGCCTGCAACCATGGCAGGGTGGGCCTGGGAGAAGCTTCCTCTTGGGTAGTAGATTTTGACCTGTGCACTAGTGGTCTCAAGTGTTCTATAAAAATCAGAAAAAAAAATTTCAGGGCTGGACGGGACCTTAGTGATCACCTAGTTTATCACCCCTTTCTCACCTTCAGGGCAAGGGGAAGATGAACTCACTTTTCCCCAAAACCAAATCTGAACACGAACAGTTTTAAAACTGTAGATGGCCTTTCCATTCCTAGCTATCATTCTGTTTTACTTTCTGCCTCTTTCCTTCAAACACATACAACTCCTCCACAGCTGTAAGACATTCCAGAAAGAGTTCACACAGTCGAAAACATTCAGCATTGTCCAATGTGGAAGAGACTTGATAGGGTCTTCCTGTCAGCTGCTAAGTGTGATAGTAGCAGATGTAGCATCTCTAGCATAGGATCCTATAAGCTCAGTCACAATCTAAGCCTCATCTAAGCACTAACCAGTTTCAACAGATTCCCGAGGTGCAAGCCCACCCATCCTGCTGTCGGCCCCTCCCACAGCGGCACCGTCCCCTGCCCGAGGTGACCTGGAATGCTGTTTATCGGGTCACATTAAAGTCGAAATTCAGGATTTGTGGTTTGAAGTTGTGATTTTCCTGAGTGCCTATTAAAAGAGCTGTAGACCTAGGTGTTTAGATGCGAAGTGTTTGTTCCTTTGGCAAAGTCTCTTTTGACCTTTGCAAATCCCCAGTTTAATCAGCTAGTCATTGACATGGCCCTGCTGCTGCTTATAATGTATGTGACATGTAGGAATATTCATTCAGTTCATTGGCATGCTTGACAGAAGGCACCCTGAGGCTGACTTCAAATGCCAGCACACCCTGATGAATAAGACAAGGAGCATTAAACAACCTTCTGGTCCTCACCCTATCGAGAGAATGAATTTTCTGTTCATTTTGTAGCTTGAAAGTGTTAATTATAGACCTGGTTGAGCATGCTAATTTTCTCTGTTGGTTGCCTACATAGATTTGAGAACAAAAATAGCTTCATCTATATGAAGTGACAAGATCGTGGATTAATAACTCAGTATGAGGTCTGTTGTTGATATATGGATAATAAACCTTTTTGTACTCTTGAACAAGACTGAAAGTGTTCTCTATTCACCTGCTTGCTTGCTCGCTTTATCTATCTATCTATCTATCTATCTATCTATCTATCTATCTATCTATCTATTTATTTATTTTGTCTTGCAGAAATTTTTTGATCTAGAAAGAGAGAACGCTTGTGCTACAAAAGAACAAAAGAATCACACCTTTCCTAAATTAAACCGTAACAAGTACATGGTGACAGATGGTGCAGCTTATATCGGTAGGTACCGAGACTGGGACGCTTCTTAGGGGATCATGCAGGTTCGTGGTGGTCCAGCTGTGCTCTCTGCACCCAGTGGTGAGGACGCGAAGCCTTGGGAGCCTCTGCTGGTGAGTGGGGGACCCGGAGGTCAGAAAACAGGGGTGCGAAGAACTCTTCAACTCCTATATTTCCTATGTCTCCTCTCTGGCTGGTTCACATACAAGGAGACCATATAAGATGTGTTTCATAGATGTTTTGCAAAAATTATTTGGTCCCTCTGCCTCACATTATAGGTGAGGAGGTGAATGGCTCATCCACGGTGAGTTCTGGCATTTGGACGAGCACAGTGCTCCTTCCTGCCCACAGTACAACAGCCACCTGTCATGAGTAGTGGGAGGCAGACATCATCGGAGTCTGATGCCAAAACACGACCAAGGCAATCTCCCACCCCTGCCATTGTTTACGTATCTGACTTTAGACAATTTACTTAGGCTCTCTAAACCTAAGTTCTCTCATCTGTAAAATGGAGCTAAGAATAGTTCCTATGTCACTGTGTGAAGTTTAAGTGGGGCAATGTACATGAAGCACCTGGCACCTATATCTCACCTGATTCGTGTTAGCTCTTGTCATTGAGGTAGTCATGCTCCAAATGCAGAAACCTGTGTACTAGAGAGTTACTGACTGACGTACCAGATCTCGTCTACCACCCCACTCTGTGTGTGGGCCCAGGGTGCACCCCTCACTGGTACCACCACTGGCAGGATGGACATCGTCTGTAAACCCAAGGGCACACGTCCCAAAACAGCAGCATGGTTATTACTTTGTATAGATGAAGTAAGTGGCAACCTTAAAGCAGAGGGGAAAAGCATGTGTGTAGAAGGAAGGAACATGGAAACTGTATTCGTTTTCCAAATTCAGTGAGCAAATAAGACATAAGCCCTTTTAACTTTGTAAAATACTTAATCTTATTTTACTCTCTCAGTACTTGCTAATAGGGAGGACGGTTTTTATCACGTGCAGTTTAGAAATGAGGAGACCTGAGTCATAAGACACAAAATGACTTAGACATGCAGTTGTGAGGGGAAAGGGGCTGGTCTGGAATCGGGGCCTGGGACCCTCGCCCTCTGCAGCCCTTCAGGTGACACTGCCATCGGCCACCGAGAGTGACGACCTTCTGCCCCCCCTTTTTTTTTTTGACGTCTTTATTGTTTTCGATTACAGTTGACATTCAATATTATAGTTGTTTCAGGTGTGCAGCACAGTGGTTTGACATTTGTAATTTAAAAAGCGATGCCCTCAATAAGTCTAGAACTCACCTGGCACCGTACATACTTATTACAATATTACTGCCTTTTTCCATTTTGAATAGTTATGTGTCACATTAGAATAGAGTGATGAACTTTTGAAACTGTGTATCATTTGGGTTGTTTTAGAATATGAGAATATTGTTTTATTCATGTTGTCCCTCTCAGTGACCCAAGATGTGATCATTTGAGTTTTTTCCTGTTCAGCTTTTGGAGAGTAGAATGAAATCAGTTTCTCTTTAAGCAACTGCCAAAAACAAACTCGAAATGTTTACTCAAAACTGAGAACTTTTGGCTCAAGTCTTGGGAAATACAGGGATGGATCATATTTTGGGCACAGTGGGGTGTAGGGACTCAAATCTGGTTATTTTACCTGCAGGGTTTATTTAAAGTGAGGTGTGTGTATGTTCAGCAGTGAATCATGCCTTTATCTAAATGTTCTTTTAATGAATTAAATAAGTGTTTTGGAGTCAGACAAAGCGATTTCGAATTCAAGCACTGACACTTACAAAAATTACTTCATGTGTATGAAGTGACAATATCATGGTTTAATAACTCAGTATGAGGTCTGTCGTTTATATATTGATAATAAACTTTTTTGTACTCTTGAACAAGACTAAACGTCTTGTATCATCTCTGTGAGCCACTGTGAGTTTCTGATTCCTTATCTGTAAAATGGGGATAATAGCACCCAACCAGATCTATCTATATGGATCCTTAGTAGATATTGATTTCTGGCTCTCTTCCTTCTTCCTTTTAAGTCGACTTTATTATTTTTAGAGCAGTTTTAGGTTCACAGTAAAATTGAGCATAAGGTATAGAGACTTCTCATAGGCCCCCTGTCCGCAAACATGCACAGGCTTCCCCGTGACCAGCATCCTCCACCACAGGGTACGCTTGTTACAGCCGATAAGCCTGCGCTGACACAGTCACCCAGAGTCCACAGTGTCTATCACAGTTTACTCTCGGTGTTGGACTCTGTGAGTTTGGACAAATGTGCAGTGACATCATTAGATGGTGTATATGGCGCCATCCATCATCACAGTGCCATTCGGACTGTTTTCGCTGACCTAACAGTCTTCTGTGCTCTGCCTGTTCATCCTTCTTTCTCTCAGCCCCTGGTAACCACTGATTTTTTTTTTTTACTGTCTTCCTAGTTTTGTCTTTTCCCAAATATCATATAGTTGGAATCATACAGTTTGTAGCCTTTTCAGATTGGCTTCTTTCGCTTAGTAATGTGCATTTAACTTTGTTCCATGCCATTTAATGGCATTTAATGGCTTGATAGCTCGTTTCTTTTTAGTGCTGATACTGTCCTGTCATCTGGACACGCCACAGTGTGTTTACATCGTCACCTGCTAAAGGACATCTTTTTTGCTTCCAAGTTTCGGCAATTATGACCCAAACTGCCATAAACATCCGTGTGCGGGTTTTTGTGTGGACCTGCGTCCTCGGCTCCTCTTGGAAAATACTGAGGAGCATGATTGCTGAGTCATGTGGTAAGGGTGTGCTTAGTTTTGTAAGATGCCACAAAACTGTCTTCCTGAGAGGCCGCACCGTTCTGCAGTCCCACCAGCGGTGAGTGAGTTCCTGTTGCTCCACATCCTCAGCAGCATTTGGTGGTGTCAGTGTCCTGGATCTTGGCCATTCTAACAAGTGTGTGTGTAGGGGGATTTCATTGTTGTTTTAATTTGCATCTCCCTGGTGGCATATGACGTGGAGCATCTTTTCATGTGCTTATTGACCATTTGCATACCAGTTTTAGGTGAGGTGTATGTTAAGGTCTCTGGCCCATTTTTTAATTGGAATTTCCATTTTCTTATCATTCAATTTTAAGTCATTTGTAATTGAGGATAACAGTCCTTGATCAGATAAGTTTTTGCACATCTTTTCTTTCAATGTGTGGCTTATCTTTTTCTTTTCTTGACCGTTTTTTTTTTTCAGAGCAGAATTTTTTTTTAATTTTAATAAGTCCAGTTTAACAATTATTTCTTTCATGGATCGTGCCTTTGGTATTTTATCTAAAAAGTCATCACTGAACCTC
Organism: Eonycteris spelaea; assembly: GCA_003508835.1. Taxonomy (NCBI): domain Eukaryota; kingdom Metazoa; phylum Chordata; class Mammalia; order Chiroptera; family Pteropodidae; genus Eonycteris; species Eonycteris spelaea. The sequence goes on from PUFA01001247.1 coordinate 19,454, forward strand.
AGGTTATCTAGATTTTTTTCCCTATATTATCTCCTAGGAGTTTTATAGTTTTGCATTTTACATTCAGGTCTATGATCCTCTTTGAGTTAAATTTTGTGAAGGGCATAAGGTCTCTGTATAGATTATGATTATTATTGCATGTGGATAACCAGTTGTCCCAGCACCATTTATTGAGAAGTCTACCCTTGCTCTATTGTATTGCCTTTGCTCCTTTGTCAGGATCAGTTGATTATATTTATGTGGTCTAGTCTGCACTCTCTATTTCAATGCATTTTTAATTGAGTTTATTTTACACATAGCAGTTTAGCAAAACATTCATTCCCTAGAGTGAAGCATAGTTCTAATATAAAAATATGTAAAGGGCATCGAGAGGGAAAGTTCATTAATGATTTAATATCAGCATGTTCTGGAAATCCCATAAGCCATCACTCAAATGCCTGCTGAGAGTCAAGAATTAGGAAAAACCCACACTACACCTTGCATGGAATTATAGCTCCATTAAGTTTTCACAAGACTTACAGAAAAATCCTCAAACAGTATCATCTCTCTAATTTTTAATTCTCCAGAGTATATTTGAGTCAAGCTTAGCAAACTTATCTAGAAGAAGGTTGGAATTATTAGAGGGTTGACAGGGAGGGGTAGGTTGATTGAAGGCACTCAAAAGGCTCATCGAAGCGCATCTACCTTCCCCGTGAGTCCTCTGTGCTGTCACCATGGTGATCCTGAGGGGGCGACACAGTTCCCCCGGCATCTGGGGCTAAGCATGTCTTCTAGAAGCAGAAATGGCAGTCTCAAAAAGAGCTGGGTGAAACCGCATCCCAATGGAAAAACTACTGAAGCACACACAGCTGTGAAGTGCAGCCGCTGCCAGGAAGTGGAAAGTAGCGGGACGTGGACACACACGGTGGGAACGCCTCGGTGGGCCTGTGAAAACAGCCTGGGGCCAAATTCCTGGGAAGGACATACAGCTTTTGAGAATCAGTATGGATGCAGGACTTGGGCTCCATTCATTGTATTGAAGCAAAAAAGTTGAATTTCACAGAATAAGGCTTCAAAATCTCGTCGCTTCTCTCCCCTCATCTTTCCCTTCCCCATGCTGCTCCAAGCACGTCTCTGTGTGGCCTGCAGACGAATGACGCAGAGAGCTCAGTGTGGCCAGACGCTCCGCCCCTGGGTCTGCTATTGAAGTCCAGGACGGTGGGCAAAATTAGCACAAAATCTGCCTTCAAGGTCAGAAGCGGGCTGTGGAGCCAGACTCAGCTTTCCACCTCGGCTCTGATCACCCTCTCTCCAACCTTGGACAGATTACGTAACCTTCTGTGCCTTAATTTCCTCTTCAGTTAGTGTTGCCACCTTGGAAGAAATAATGTTAACAAGATAACGAATTTTCTGCCCTTGGTCCAATGTCTGGCACTCAGCTGTAGGGATGCGATTTTAGTGTCTTATCCAAAAGTCCTTGGAAGGCAGGAGCCTTTACTTTATGGAATGAACAGAAGGTGCCCCTACCAGCGGGCTCCCGAGGAACTCAACCTGCAGCAGCTACTCTCCAGTTCAGAGGTCCAGGGCTGTGGTCACCTGGCACTGAGCATTCGCCCGAAGCCACAGCGCTGAGTGTGGCCACGTGTCGATAGCAAATGGTCAGGCACACAGCACCAGCAAAGGAAGTCTCTGTGTAGAGACCCCGACATGACATGAACCATTTGGCAAACGGTTTACTCATTTTTAGCAATAAAATACATCCAGAATTATATCTGTGACGAAGCTATAGACAGCATCCTCACTTTCTGAGGGAGTGGGTGAGATGGGGGGAGAGAAGTGGGGTGCGTGTGTTCTTCTCTCTGCTGATATTTCATTTAGTGACCAGGTAGTAGGCCCTGAGGCATAAACTCAAGGACTAAAATGAGGGACAAGGGAATCACCTTCCAATATCCCAGGGGTGCCAGATGGAAAAGGGATTCGAAATGCTTGGGGGTGTCTAATTCCGCAAATATTCCTGCAGTGACGCCTGAGGAGCTGCTGAGGGAGAGGAAAGTCGAGCTCCATACATACAAAGCTTTCATTTGCTTGTGGAATCGGCTCTGGACCAAAAAGGAGAGCAAAATGGAGAGCTCAGACCAGCCCCGAGCGAGTGGTGATTTATGCAGTAACTTTGTCAGATTTGACATGGCTAAAGCTTTTTTAGTGAGAATGGATTTTTGTTTATGGTATTGCAATTTATGAACTCTGAAAGAGTGGGTCCGCCATTGATTAGTCATGTGATGGGCAATTTCATTCATCTCATTGAGCCTCACAGTCCTCACCTACAAAGTGGACATAAGCCCCACCACCATACGACACGCTGCACACACACAGCAGGACGGCCCTCCTCACGGTCAGCACTCGACACCCGAAAGGTCCCTTGCACCCCCATTTCATCCCTGGCTCTTCCCCTTCACGCTCCAAGATCCTGATTGTATTTTCGTCTGCATCCCTTTGGGGCGTGGTTCCCTAACTTCCTCGTTGATAAGTTTCTATGCATCTCTCTCTGCTCCATGAGATGCTCCTGTCCTAACTCATGTAGCCAGAATCAGAAGTTCCCGTCCCCTGCTCTCATGGCATTGTTGACACACACCTCCTATACTTTGTGTTAAAATTATTGTGTTTCCTTCCTGCATTCCTTGTAGGCAAGGATTGTCATTCTCGGGTTTCTGTCATGGTCTCTAACATAGTGCCTGGCAGATATCAGAATGTGTTAAATGAAGGGCAGAGATCAAAGAATTGCATGGTGCTGTCCCCTCCTGGGGAGAACTCTTGTCCTGCTGGAACCCTCTCTCCTCTCAATGCGGAAGACAGGACTTCATGTGTGGGTTTCTGGTAGCCAGCCCTTTTTCCTACTCCCACCTTGCAGACATGTCACATTTCTGGGACAGAACTATCTGTTAGGGGCCAAACTGTGCCCTCGCAGAATTCATTTGTTGAAGCCTGAACCCAAGTGCCTCGGAGTGTGACCGAATTGGGAGAGAGCATTCGACAGAGACACTCGTTGAAATGAGGTCATTAGGGTGGGCCTAGTCCAATGTGACTGGTGTCCTTATAAAAAGGGGAATTTGGATGCAGAGATGTGCACAGGGGGCAGGCCGTGTGAAGAAACACAGGAGTGACAGCCAGGGAGGGGCCTGGACCATGTCCTTCCCTCTCAGCCTCAGAAGGAAGCAGCCCTGCTGACAGCTCGATTTTGGACTTTCGACCTCCAGACTGAGAGACCGCACATTTCTGCGGTTGAAGCCCCCAGTCTGTGTTCCTCGTTACAGTCATCTTAGCAAGCTACCGGGCACTCTGACACCAGGCACTCACACTAGGAGCCAGGCAGCCCGGTCCTGGAAGCAGGTGGTCCACAGCCTGAGCCAGGGAGCGTGTGTATTCAGACGGGGCTTTTCTCCTCCGCCTTCAGCATTTTCTCTATGCAGAAGCTTCTGAGCATCGAAATGAGAACCCCTCGTTTGTGCATATGGACTAGATGTTGTCTCTTTGACAAGGTAGTAATTGTTCACAGAATTTTTAAGTGGATTCCTATATATTTTAAATGTTGCTGTATTTAGCGTGTCTTGTGACTGTCAATAAGAAATAACATTTACAAAAGGAACAGCAGATTCCTTGTTTTGAGTTTCAAGTTGAGCGAAGCTGAAGGAAATGCCAAAATAACATGCAAATATTAATATGCCATATGTAAGGCTTCTTGGATTTTTTTTTTCTGAACTGTCAACAGAATTTAGTCTCCCTGTCATTACTCCCGGGTGTTTATTTTATTATTTTTTAATTAGAATCTGCTCTGAATTCCATTACATGAGCAACGTTCCCCAGTGGAGCTCACCGTTATTCCTTTGTTTGTTTACAGGAAATTTCGACTGGGTAGGGAATGATTTTACCCAGAATGCGGGCACGGGCCTCGTTATCAACCAGGTGGATGTGAGGAACAACACAAGCATCATTAAGCAACTTAAAGATGTGTTTGAGAGGGACTGGTACTCACCCTACGCCAGAAGCTTACAGCCGACCAAACAGCCAAACTGCTCCAGCCTGTTCAAACTCCAGCCCACCTCAAACAAAACTGCCACGCACGGTGTGAGTGGGAAGGCCCCCAGGAGTGTGTAACGTGGACGCACACACCGCAGGACAGCTCGCATTTCATATTTATATATAAAGGACCTGAGGAGAGAAAACCAATTTAATATGTCTTTTTTTTTTTTTAGGGGAAAAAAAAGCACACTTACAGAAAATAATCTCTGAATGCCATGTAATATCTAACAATATCTTAGCCGGGTGTACATTAAATTTAAGACTTTTGTATTTGTGACTTCTGACAGAATGTCATTTTGGCTTGGAAGTTAGTTTTTACGTTTGCATACCAATTTTAAGCCTTTGACGCCTCTTTTTTCTAGTTTTAGAACGTTTTCTGTTGACCTGCCTGGTCAGTTCTTAGGACGCTTCGCATGAAGTAAGCTCTTTAACATGATTCTCAGAACTGCTGACTTAGGCAAGTGGGGATTCCACCTGAAGAAGAGATCAAACAAGTACTTATCCTTGTCAACCATCTCCAAGACCTGTACAGTCATCTAAGCGTGAAATTCTCATACCAGCCTTCAGTACTGGTGAAAAATACCCTTTCTGCATCCTTATTCATTTTCCTCTACTGCCATAGCTTTTATTTTGTATCTTTTTCTCATCTCACAAAATGTTCTTAGGACACAGTGTCTCCATATTCACGTCAACGCTAGTTCCAAGTATGATAATATCTTTGGAAAGTGTATGAATTCTTCAGAATGGATACGAAATGGAAATAGCAATCTTTAATTTTCACCTTTCAACTGCATTTTTCCCTGACAAGTTGGTATTTTAAAACCATAGCCAGCAATATGTATCCTTCCTCTCAAACTCAGAAAATTATGTAGCCACCTGCTAATATCCAGCAAGCTATTAAGTCTGCATTATGCGAATAGAGTAGTTTTTCACATTTTTTTTAGTTGATAGTATTTTAAAGGAACGACCTCTATGCGTCAGCGGATTTTAATTCCTTTAGAATCATTATGCTATTAAGAGTATGCCAGCAAACGTTTATAGAGCTATTTAATATACCTTCTGCTATTTAATATACCAAATGCTTTTCAGAGAAATGCAATTTAAATACCGCGCTTAACATATTTTACTAAGAAACAAAAATCCTGGATTATCGTTCTATAATGTCATTGTGTGTTACTGTTTTATATCTATACAGTATATCACCCTATATTAATAGAGACTGTGGCTACACGCAAGAGAGGCGTGGCCTCTTCACAGCCAGAGCGGGTGGTCATCAGGTCGCCCCGTCTCAGGGCTGCTCCTGAGTCTCTCTGGCCTGGAACAGTCCTGCGCCCCTTGGCCTCCGGTTTCCATTGGTCATGTAGGGACAGGGAATACCTACCTCTCAAAGATGTTGTCACGGTAGGAACCATTTATAACTTGTTTTGAAATCAAAAGAACCTATATAAATGCTAAGCATTATGATGTAGAATCTTTTTCTTGAAATAATCTTTGTGGTATCCTGACAGAATCAATACCGGGTTCTCCCAAAGAACCTACACAAAACCACGTTCACACCTCCCCGCTGCGAACGTGGAGGAGAGCAGCCATGCAGATCTCCACTGGAGCTCGGGGTCACCCTCGTCGTGTCAGTCACTTTGTCGTAAACAACAGCAAAACTGGGCATCGTGCTGGGGGTTGTCTTCAGGACTGGCATGTCCATGTGTTTTGGGAGCAAAGGAAAGCAATCTAAATTAATTTTTTCTATTTCTAGATTTGATTTCTCATAATGATGAAGGAATGATGAAGGAATCCTTGACTCTTCCAATGGCTGTGCTTGGTGTAGAATGGCTATGTTGGTCATCTAGCAACCACACCACTTCCTTTCTTGTTTCCACGTATTGCTTTACTGGATATTTAAAACAGTGGAGAGAGCTGGATATTTAAACACAGTGGAGAGAGCTGGAAGACAGCTATATTTTAAGGGTAGCATGTTTGTATGAATGACCAGGAGATTCTTAATGAAATTCTTCATCAAAAATGGCCAGCCCATAAAACTCTGAATATTTACCATGTACCCAATTTTGTTTAAGTAGGGAAATTATCCAGACAATCATGTCAGTAAAGGAAAGCTGTTTTTGGTGATGGTTAAAAAAATAAAGAAAAAGAAAAGAAGGAGAAAGAGAGAGTAAAAGAAAGCAAGAAAAGCGGAGGCATAGAGACAAACATACCAAGTTCAATCCTGGGCAGAGAAAAGAAACCTGACTGGAGTTTGCAAAGGACATATGAAGGGAGGAGAGGTGGTTACTTCCTTGTTAGTTCCCAGCTTGTCTCCTGGGGTGTCTGTTACAGCCATGGGACAAGCAATATGCCTGGTGTAATGGGGCCCCTTCACTCTCACTATTTTTGCATCTGATAAGAGAACAGAATTTTGTCCTTTGTGAAAATGAGCATCATTGCCATTTCCTTCTGAGTCCCATCGAAAAGGCAGCATGAGGAACTGTGCCCGGGGCGTTTTGCTGTCCAGCAGCAGCAGCGGGGCCCTGCTTGGCCCAGCAGCCCACCTCCTCAAGGTGGTCCAGTCAGCAGCGGCCAGGTGACCGACTCCAGGAGGCAATGCTGGTCTTCTATGGCAGCCAGGAAAATGGCCCCTGTGCAGAGAGTGTCCTAAATGGTCCACGTCTTAAGAGGAAATTTAATTCTGCAGAACTTTCTTTTTCGTGTGGATGCTTTGCCTACCCCTCCAGAAGCAGTCTTCCTCTATCTTAGACTGTGCAAAATAGACTACCGACTTCCATTTCCTCCACCCACACATCCTAGGATGTATTTCCTAGGTGATGGGGGAAGGAAAGCAAACACACTTGGAGACTATATTTTTGATTTCGGTGTGACTAACATTAACTTAGTGCCTTATTTATCCCTGAGCATTGATTTTAAACGATGATTCACTATAGAAGAATATTCCTGCTTACTGCGGAGTTCAGTAGGCCCTGATGGGCCTTCCAGTTGGAAACCTACATGAGTGACAGTTTTTATGCAACCTGCCCTCCTCCCAAGTCACACGACTTTGGTCACCCCCAGATCAGATCACTGACACACACTGTCCAATATCAGTACTATTGGCCTTTATTATACTGTCACTGTCCGGTAGCGTATCAAATAATTGAATGACATATCAAATACACGAAACCACTGGAGAAGACATGGAACATTCTGGATTGTATCCATGCCCTGTAAACTGCACACTCCGGGTACCTGAAAATAATAGGAGCAAGGCACCCTGAGAACGCCCCACTGTCGTGAAAGGACCTTGTAAGGAGATGCTTATGGGACTTGCAGAGTCTCGTAGGGTGTAGAAGAAACACCAGCTTCTTTAAAAGCTCAGAGCAGACTCCGTGAAAGAGAGGAAAGGGCGGCGGGACACCGCATCTGCGCAGCTTTGGGCATTGCTTTCCCCGCTCGGGCTGTGTTTGTGCAGCTGGTTGTCTCGTTTCTGATTCGGTTCTTAGTGAGATGGGTCTGATCACACTTTGGGTGGATCTCACCCTTTGGAGAATGTGTTTTGTTACTGCAGTTACTGGTTTGTGAAAAGTGCCTCGCTGAACCTGGGACTGGCAGAAACTCGTTTCTCGCCAGCCTGTGGCTATTCTTAAGTGGTATTGATTATTTCTGAGTTTTCTGTTTGTTTTTAGAAATGCTTATTGAACTAAATTCCAAGGGGAAATAAAAATTAAAAAACGAAGAATTTCTTGATAAGATTAGACCCAGGGTCCATCTGTCTCAGGAATTCTATCCCAGACTCTGCCTTTTTATCATCTGGATGACCACTTATGTGAGTTTCTTTGTCCAAAATTCATTCCATTATTATTAACATTTAAGTAATGTAAAAAACTGTCTGCTTTCACAACAGAACAGTTTCCTTGCATAATGAAGGATACTTTGCTATTGCTTATTTAAACTCAGTCCTTTAAAAACAACCCCATAAATCGTGAAAAAATGTTTGATTCTTTGGTTTTCTCTACTTATTATCAGTGAACTGGTATACTTTGTTATAAGCCTTTTGGAGGAGAAATTAATGTAATATCCATTTGGCCTAAGGTAAATTGGGTAAATTAATCCATTTATCCAAAAAGATGCAATTTAGCATCTTTTCTTTTACTTTTATATATTGGTAACCAAATAGCTATTTATCATTTTTGCCTTATTGGTTTTAAATAGGTAAAAGCTTTTCAATAACCTTTAAGTCAACCCCAGTTCATAGCTTGCCTTTCCCATTTGAGAAAATTTCCATCTTTGGCTGAATTATGAAGATATTGTTGTTTTTCTTTTCTTTTCTTTTTTTTTTTATGGCGACTAGACAGGTATGCTTCAGAATCTTTTTGAGTTGTAAAACTGAATTTTCTTATTTTTGACCCAGTTGCAGTCTTGTACTTACAGAGTTTTAAAAAAGTCACTGATCATTTTGCTCCTTTTCACAATTTGATGAGAAAGAACTGTGAGATTTAATAGGCTGTTGTGCATTCTCTTTTGCTATGTTCAATACTAAACTTCTAATTCTTTTACAAAAGATATCTTGAATTTTTAATGTTTCTTTATGTAAATAGGATGAAGTTGTACCTGGAGATATCTATATTATTAACCTTAAGATACCTAAATAAATTGGTGTAATAAAGGGCTGAATTTGGGAGCATCATTAAAATCTCAAAACTTTCATGTAACCAAGTGCTCTATTTTTTCAAAAGTAAATATTACATGTTTTTGTTTTCTTCTGAGAGATGAGGCATTTATTTTTCCCTTCAGCTTGATCCCAGAAACAAACCACTCTCTTACAAGTGTCCAAACTGTACTCCGACTGACGAATAAGCAAATGTAGCTGGCCCAATGGGCTATGTTCTCACCATTTTGAATATATGCCCAAGGAGGCAGCTTTGTAACAATATTTCTGTCTTTATATAAAAAATTTGTTTTCTATATGTCTTGATTTTGAGTAAATAAATTATTATTATTATTAGTTTTAGTTTTAGTTAAAAATCCGCTGTAGAGACCAGGCATACATTCTGGCCCAGTGACAGAAAAGGCATTTACAGATACAATTTGAGCTGCCTCCTATACTTCTCCACCACACTCTCCTCTTTCCAGGCTCAACTCCATAATCAAAAGACGAGGTATATGCTCAATAAATCTATATTAAATCATGAGTTTAGAGGATACTTGGAAAGCCATCCAAACCAACTCCTCCAAATGTACAACTTTCCTTCTCGTTTAGCCTCAGAAGCTGAGGGTCTATGAAGCCAAACGTGTTTGAGTGCGGTTTACACGGAAGACCAACATGGAATACAACTCCTTTGACTTGCTAAACTGAATTAGATTCATCTATGAAAGAATGTGCATAGTATGTGAAAAGGTGGCTACCTTTTTTATAAAAAGAAGAAATCTGAAAAGGCATGCTAGTTTTAAAAGGTATCATTTGAAAGTTTAGCAAAGGCTTGATAAAGCCAGCTTTCTGAATCTGCATAGTCAACAATTATTTGATTTTATCAACATTTTCTTTATCCTTCAATTGTTGCTTCTTCTTCTTTTTTTTTTTTAATTGAGCTAATAGTCTAATCCTGTGCAAGGGGTCCAGTTAAATCATAGTAAAGGTGAAGATAATTTGTGATATGTTTTTATTTCATATGAGAGAAAAATTAGTAAGTGGAATAGTTCTCCTTTTATAAAACAGATACCTGGCTCTCACACCCATTCCTTTTAGCTTCAGACATGTTGAAAATTTGTTAATTCCCTCACAGACTGTGCTATCACCATGGGTGGGATGTACTGAGGAATAGTTGAGAATTCCTAAGTTTATAGACACAAAGATGGAGACATGTGGTTTCTAAATTAGAATGTCCATGAAGGTATATAATGTCTTGGGATTATGACCTCAATTTCCAGGATTAAAAAGATTGAAATCATATATGACTTTCCAATATGAATGGGGGAAGATCTTTAAAGACAACTCCAAAAATATGTTCCAACAACATTCACGTGACTCAAAGTTTAATTTATAACTTCACTTGCTTTCACTTAAAAGCACAGATTATCTGCTTCTTTAGAAAGCGCATATTACTAAAGGCAACATCTCCCCCACCAAATGTGATAAAAGAAAGGCAGTACGTGGTTTCAGGGAGGTTATGGTCTTGATAGAGCACCATGAGAAAATGTCACTGTGAAACAAAAGCTGCTTTGTCCCCCCTAGAGCTGCGTGTGACCACGTTCCGTGGGTGGGTCTGTGCTTGTCCTGGAGAAAACACACCCATGCTCCTGCACAAGCAGAAATGTGTTTTCTGCCCTGTGAGCACTCACCACTGCCCACAACTAATTGTACCAATGTTCATACCTGATTCAAACCCATTTGCAGGCCAGAGTGTGGCCTAAGGAAGGAGACGTATGCAGCAGTGATGTTGGATGACACCCGGCCCAGCCAACCAGAGCCCTCCTTTAGGGAGTCTAAATATGAGACACGGAAAACAAATGAGTAGTGCCAAGAGCACCCAAAAGGGAAGAACTCAGTCACCTGACGGTATCACCTTAGAGCAGTAATGGCAACTACTCTTCTGTTAAGCCGAGTAGAGTTCTTGTGGATTCACTATTTCTGCTCTTAGGTTGCTGGAATAATAAAGACTGATTCCTGAACAATGAAGCTGGGCTTTGTAGTACTGGATTGCTTTCTTATCTTCCTTATTTTCCTATGTATCGACACAAATAAACTCACATTAATCGAGATAACCTGACTGCATGCCTGCTCTTTGCCATCCAGAGGGGCCTAGCACACGTGCTAAATTAAAGCGAAATGAAAGCTATCCTCATTTCTAAGTAGCTTAGAAGTCAGTGAGGAAGTAAAAGTAGCACTGTGGTGTCCCTGTATTGATGAGGCATGGACTCATATTGGAAATCTTCATGGTGAATCACCTGGATCCACTGTATAAGTGTTAAGTATCAAATTAATTGTGACCAAATATCCTACATTCATAAAGTTGAAAATGGACATTGAAAAGCCATTCAGGACATAACTGCATGATAGATACAAACACTGTTGGAGCTAAAATAAAATTTTTGGAGCCCAAACACATTATTTTTTGTATGAGGGAAATGAGGCAGAGAATACACTGAGTTAAGTAGAGACAGATGTGTTATGAATTTAGAAATTGTTTATAAATACGTATTCGGATGATTGGCTCAATAAATACAAACGTTGTTAATAATATTCTAAATATTTGGGGATTTATAGAAGGTAGAAATAAAACTACCCCCCTAAGAGGTCTTACAAAGGTAGGTGGGTCTTTAAGATGCCAAGGAGATTGGAGAAGGCGGGGGTGGGGGTCAGGGCACATGTAGCCTGCTATCTCTTCCTAATAGATTTAAGTAGGAACTAGTAACACCAGAAGAAGATCTGTAGCCATGTGTTCTGTTTCATATGGAGCCCATTGTGGGCACTCATTCAAAAGTGAAAAGAAAGCCTTTATGGTTTATATAACTACCATTTATTTTGTGTTGAAAATAAAATCCTTTTTTAAAAGTTTGTCCCTCAAGCCGTTCATTTGTAGTTATTCATATAAAAAAGATGCGTGAGATGAATCATTTAAGTCTAAGGTCTGCTGTAATTAGGAGCCTAATTATTTGTGCCACAGAGTGATGGTCAGTTGTATGTGTCAATTTAGCCAGGTGATAATTCCTAGTATTCAATAAAACATTGACCTAGGAATTGTCATGAAGGTGTTTTGAAGAGGTGATTAAAATCTATAACCAATTTTCTTTAAGTAAGGAATAGTAGATAAACTGACAGGCTGATTCAATCAGTTGGGAGGTTGTAAGAGCAGAGCTGAAGCTGTCATAGAGAAAGGAATCCCGCAGCCGGACTGCAGCCCCAGCACCTGCCCAGAGCTCCAGCTGCCCCCGACAGCCTGGCCTAGGGACTCAGACTTTCTTGGTCATCCCCAACAAACACCCAGCCAATCCTTCATGATAAATCTCTCTCTAATGTGTGTGTGTGTGTGTGTGTGTGTGTGTGTGTGTGTGTGTGTACTTATTCTATTTCTATGGTACAACCCTGACTGATAAACACACAGCGATGAGAAGTTCCAAAATCTTGGAGGCTTAAAACCAAAGGGTTTGTTTTTTGCTCACACTGCTTATTCATCACAGGTCGGCAGGAACACTCTGCTTGTTGTGACCACTCAGGGACCCAAATTGACAGAACAATATTGCTCGTCACTATATCAGAGGGAAAGGAGATCATTGGAGGGTCTTACATCAGCTATTAAACCCTCTGGCCAAGAAGTGACGCATGCCACTTCTGCTCACAACACAATGGCTCAAACTAGTCACATGGTCTCACCCCAGACTAGACTAATGCTAAGAAATTCAATCCTACCATCATTTCTGGAATGGTAGAAAATCCAAAATATTTAGTGACTAGCATTAATGACTAACATATGTAATTGGAAAAAGACAAAATTTCCAATGAGTTTCTCATTGGAGTGAAGACAAATTCAGGAGGATAAAAAGTAAGAAATGTTTAAGAATGGTAAAGACTATCAGAATTCTAGGAAGAAGAGTGAATGGAACCAAAATGCAATACCCTACACTTTGGTGTCGATAATCACCAAAAAAAAAAAAAAATCCACACCCCTAAAATGTATTCAGAGATGTCAACCAGCTGATTTAAGCTTAGGCTAGGGTGAAATAATCATGACCGAAAGGGGTTCAAGTAGCTTCCTTTACCATTGGCCTGGGTTCTGAGATCTATTCAGGTGAACATCATTGCCTGTCACTATCTAAAATAGCAGGTAAATAAAAGCATAACTAGAGAGGAGTGCTCACAGGTGAGCTTTGTGAGTGTGCTGGAAGTCATCTGACACGAGGAGCCCTCGCCACTCAGGGGGAACCTCCACAGCCGAGATTCTTAACTGCCACATGTGTGTGTGCACATGTGTATGTGTGTGTGTGTGACCAACCTGTTCTGTGTCTCACCCCCTACCAATTTGGATGTGGCTTCTTCTATATGTCCCGCTTATATTATTTCTGTTCAGCTAGACTTCAGGTGAATCTCAATGATGGTTATTCTGTAGTTTAATTGTAATTTTCATGTGGTCATGAGGGGAGGCGAGCACAGCATTTACTTACTCCACCATCTTGACCACAAATCCAAAGCAAAGGCTCTTTTAACTGGATGGTGTATATTTCATTAAAAAATATATATTTTCCTCCTTCATCTTGGGTTTAAGAGATAAAAATACAACAAATTGTGTGTTTTATGTGTGAAATAACACACAAGAGGGCACCATTCCATGTAACTCATGTGTATCAAGCACAGGTTGTCTCCAGTACTGGAGTCAGGGCTGTGGAACAGACAATGATGAGTATCTCTGTTCTCAAGGGAGTTTATAAGCTAGTCTGAACAGCAAACCCAAACATGAAGTCATTCAATTTGAGCAAACTATTCTTCAACATTCGATGGCCACAGTGCCTTGACCAATCTTATTAGTAGATGTAGAGTTAAAAATAATCCAGCCGAGATAAATGTTTCCTGGAGACAGTAGAGGGTGGGGCAGTCAGCAAACACAAAGTGTGTCAAAGCTGGCCCACTCACTTACATGGACTCAGCCCTTTCCATAAACCCAGCTGGATTGTCCCCAACAACCGTCTCATTTGCCTCTATTGTCATGAGCAGTGGCACACCAATGGTTATGTGAAGGGAATAGTCTACCCTAGACTGCAGACAATAAGGATACCTTTTATACTGAAATTTAAATACAATAAAATAACTCATTAACATCATCTGCTTTTTACTATCACTGTGTGCCAGGAGTTCTAAACAATGTCAGTGACAAAATACTCCTCCTGGTGGGGAAAATGTGTTGGTCTAATTTCTAACCAACTGACTACATCCAGGAGAGACATCTCCCACTGCTGGGCCTTGTTACATTACTGCTTGTGAGTAACATTCTTAACAATTCCTGGTAAAGTGTAAAAAAAAAATAACATTACTTGCAATCAATCCCAAACAAACTTTATTCAACGCATATTTAATAATCTTGTATTATATTTAAGTTCTGAGCTGAGCACTGGGCATACCTAGATGAACAAAAGAGTTTCTCCTCTCATGAACCTAAGAATTTAGAAAGAAAAGAAAGAAAAAAGGTGAAATGCTACATTTAAAACTTGAAGAATGTCTCCTACAATGACAGACTAGGTAGTGCTGATTAAACCATTTGCAGAAAACAACTAGAAAAGCTGGAAAAAGATTTGATGCTGCATTGGCTTTAACGCATCAGATGCATAACAAGGCAGGAAGGAAATTGCATGGTCAAGATCCAAGAGAGAAAAACCTAGAAAGACGAGTCAAGAATTTGCAGCCATTTACCTCGAGGCAGCTGCTGATTTCAGAAGCATAGATGCTTAGCAGAGCTTTTGACATACTCAAGGGATTGGAAATACAGTTTTGGAGATCAGAACCCCCAAAGAAGCCCCATCGTAAGTCCCAGGCTTTGGAATAAGACTGAGGGATAATACACAAGGAGTAAGGATAAATTTAAAACAACAAGCCTTATCAGGGAGCTTCAAATCATCTCTCTCTCTCTGCATTCAGATGATTTGGCAATGTTATTATTCCTAGTTCAGCCACCTGCATTTTCAAAGACAATGCACGATATGAACCCATAGATTCAAGCATTTCAATGAACCCCAAACAAGATAAATACAAAGAAAATCACTGTTATGTACATCATGATAGGCCAGCTAACTACCAAAAACAGCTAGATTACTTTTTTAAAACACATATTACTTTCAAAGAAATAACAATGAAAATAAAAACAATAAAATCAACAGAAACAACAGAATTCAGAAGATAGTGGAATACAATAATAACGTCAAAGTGCTGAAAGAAATAACTGCCGACCTAGAATTCTTCACACAGGAAAAAATATTCTCAAAGGATGATGACAAAGTAAAGTAATTTTCATACAAGTGAAAATGAGGTTTTCGTGAGTCACCACATAAAACACAAAAGGGTATTTGTCATTCAGGAAGCAAAAAGCAAATGAACCCAGACAGAAACTCAGAGATGCAAAAAAGAAAAAGAAAAAAAAAAAGAAAATTAATCAAAAGAGTTAATATGTGGGCACACCCGAAGAATTTTGAACTATATGAATAAGTATAGATTTCTTATGGCATAATAGAGAAATTTATAGATATAGAGAGAAATAGAGGAAACAATTAAAACACATATCAACAATGAAATACAAGTTGGTGAGCCTGGGGAAGTAAGGAGTAAATGGAGTTCAATTGCTCTAAGGGCCTGTATTGTCCAAGAAAGAAAAAAGGTATTTACTTATCTTAGATTTTTGAAAGTCAGGTATAAATATTATAATCTCTAGGGTAATCATTAAGTGATTAATAAAAAGATATAGTTATCCAATAAGCTAAGAAATGGGAAGAGAGAAAATTAAAACTAACCAATTCACCAGAAAGCAAGAATTGAAAGACAAAGGAACACAAAACAGGCCAGACAAATAGAAGGCAATAGTAAGATGGTTGATTAAGCCACATTTGTCCATAATTACCTTAATTTCAGACAGAATAGGTACCTACCCAATTTAAAAGATAATATTTGACTGATCAGATTAAAAACAACAACAACAACTTTACGCTACTTTAAGGTTTGCCTTGAATATGAAAACACAGAGAGGTTGAAAACTAAAAGATGGAAAAAGAATGCACATGCAAATGCTGTATTAATATCAGATGGAGAGACAGTAAACATCATTAAAGATAAAGGGTGGCACACCATGGTTTTGAGAAGTTACATTCACAAGGAAGATATAAAGTTCTAATTTTAGTGCACCTACAACATAGCCTCAAAATATATTTACCAAAAATGATCAGAAATAAAAGGAGAACTGGAGATTTCTCTTCACTGCAGTGATTTTTTTAAGCCTGTTATAAACTGATAAAACTAGCTAAATTATTGGCAATAATGTGGAAAATTTGGTAAAAAATCAGAAGGCTAACAAAGTTTGCCTAATGGCATATGCTGTATGCTGTGTATGTAAACCCAGTGACTGGAGAATACACATCCTTTTTAAGTGTACCTGGAGCATTTAGAATATGTGAACCATCTGTTGGACCATAAAGCAACAAATTTCACAAATTGATATTATGCAGGATATGTTCTCTGACTGCAGTAGTATGAAGCTACAAATTAAATACAAAAAGATAAAGGAAAATCCCCAAAGATTGGAAATTAAACACTTTATATCTAATCATTAATCAATTAAAGAAGAATTTACAATCAAAATTCAAAATATTTTGAATGAAAACATACTGAAGATACGTCAAAATTTATGAGAAGCAGGTAAGGCCATTCCAAAAGGAAAAGCTATATCTTAACATATTAGAAAAGAAGAAAATCTCAAAAACCAAGATATAATTGTCCATTTCAAAATATTAGAATAAAAATGGAAGAATTGAAATCAAAGAAAGTGGATGGCATATGGGGAAGAAAGACAGCTATGAACAATTTTGTAAAAAGTACATAAAAAAGCATAAACAAAGCTAAAGTTGCAAATTGGAAAAACTATTAAAATTAATAAACCCCTCATGAATACAATCAAGAAAAAAGAAATAATTCAGAAATAATTAATATTGGGAATAAAAAAGATCCTAAATATGATGGAAAGATAAAAGAAATATTTTGTACATGATGCTGATAAATACTTAAAAATTTAAATTAAGAATATTTCTATAAAAAAGATAATGTTTACAAACATTGATAAAAGAAATAGATAATCTAAATATATAATTATTCTTACAAATAAATCAATTATTCACACTGAAAAATCCAATCCTGCAAAGAAAACTGCGGGCCCAGATAGCTTTATGATAAATTTTCCAAAGTTGAACACAAGAAGTACAATTGACTCTTGAATAACATGGATTTGAACTGCATAGGTCCATTTATACGCAGACTTGTTTTCATAAATAGACACTAGCCGTTTGTATCCTGGATTTTGCATCTGTAGATTCAACCAACCACAGTTGATTTTGATTGGGACTCCACAGATGTGGAGGACCACCTGCTTGCATCATTCTACTCATTTTATATAAAGGAATAGAGCATGAGGGTTTGGTATCTGCAGGGATACTGGACAACTGTAGTTAAGTTTGGAGGAGTCAAAATTTATACTCTGATTTTCAGCTGCACAGGGGTCAATGCCTTTACTTCCTTCATTGCTCAAGAGTCAAATGTAATATAGCTCTTAAGCAAAACTTTTCAAATCTAAGTATAAAAGAGAATACTTGATACTTTTTGAGGCCTGCATAACATTAATTTAAGAACTTTACAGAAAAGAACAAAAAATAAAGGTCAATCTCTTTTATAAATATAGATGTGAATATCTGAAGCAAAATGTGAGCGAAGTAAATCTGGTGATATATAATAAGAGTAATTAATACAGATTGATTTGGCTAGGTTTCAGGAATACAAAGTTGGTTAAACATTCAAAAAATGAGTCAATGTAATTAACTATATTAAAAAACTAAAAAAGAAAAATCAAATGATTATCTCAATTGATACAGAAAAAGCATGTGATGCAATTTAATACTCATTCATAGGAGACAAATTCTCAGCAAATTAGGAATAAAAGGTAACTTCATCTGATAAAGGATGTCTACAAAAAATATCAAAATAAACATCATAAATAATACCAACTTTCCTTCTTAAATTATGAATATAATAAGAAGGCTGACTATCACCAATTATATGCAAAAGAAAAGTACTAAAGGTTATAATCAGTGCAATAGGGCATGTGTAAATATGCCGTTACATACATAGTATAAGGTTTCAAAGGAAAAAAAATCAAACTTTTTGTACACAGATGGCATAATTTAGATTGTAAAAACATTCAAAGAATATAAAGATAAATTCTCAAAATTAAGACTTTAGCAAGTTCTACGAACATAAGATCAACAAATTGATTTTTATATACAACCAACAAAGAAAACACAAAATTTAAATGATGCTATTTATAATAGCATCAAAAATGTTGTGCCTAAGAATAAATATATTTGAAGATATATAAGATCTATGCATAGGAAACTATAGCTTGTTGAGAAAAAAATAAAGAAAACCTAAAAAAATGTTCAGGTGCAACATTTCCAGAGATTAAACACTCAATATCATAAAAATGTTAATTCTCCTCTGAAATGATCTATAGATTTCATGTAATTCCAGTCAAAATCCAGGATCGGTTGTTTTTTGAAAAAGACAAGTTGATGATAAGATGTATATTAAAATACAAAGGGTAAGATTAGCCAAGCTAGCTTTAAAAGAACAAGGGGGAAGAATTCATCCTACTAGACATCAAAACTTATCATAAAGCTACAATAATTAGGACAAAGTGATATTGCTACAAAGATGAAAAACAGACAAATTAAATATATTCCAGGAACAGACCCATGCATATATTAGCAATTGGTTTACAACAAAATAGGCATTGCAAAAAGAGGATTTACATTTTAATAAAAGAACTCATATTAGGAGAATAAAAGAAGGAAGAAGAGAGAGAGAGGGAGAGAGAGAGGAGAGAGAGAACGAAGAAAGAAAGAGAAAGAAAGAAAGAAAGAAAGAAGAAAAGAAAGAAAGAAGAAAGAAGAAAGAAAGAAAGAAAGAGAGAGAGAGAGAGAGAGAGAGGGAGGGAGGGAGGGAGGAGGGAGGGAGGAAGGAAGGAAGGAAAGGAAGGAGGAAGGAAGGAAGGAGGAGGAGGAGGAGGAGGAGGAAAGAAAGGAGGAAAAAAAGGAAAGGAAAGGAAAGGAAAGGAAAGGAAAGGAAAGGAAGGGAAAGGAAAGGAAAGGGGGAAAGGAAAGAAAGGAAGAAAGAAGGAAAGAGGAGGACAGAGGCAGAGAGGAAGGAAGGAAGGAAGGAAAGAAGAAAGGAAGGAAGGAAGGAGGAAGGAAGGAAGGAAGGAAGGAAGGAAGGAGGGAGGGAGGGAGGGAGGGAGGGAGGGAGGAAGAAAACTGATCTCCTACCTCACAGTATACAAAGGACATCAATTATAGGTGGATGGTAAATTTAAATGTAAAAAGTAAAACAATGAAGTTTCTAGAAAATCAAACTTTGTATGCAGATGACATAATTTAGATTGTAAAACACCCACAGAATATAAAAATAAACTCTTAAAAATAAGACTTTAACAAGTTCTTTGGACATCAGATCAACAAATTGATTTTTATATATAACCAACAAAGAAAAAACAAATACAGAAAGTATACAGAAAAAAAATACAGAAGAACATCTTTATATACTTGGAATAGTATAGGAAATTATGGACTAGATTAGACTACAATAATATTATGAAGTCCCATTTACCAAAATACACCACTAAGAAAATGAAGATAAGCCAGAGTTTGAAAAGGTTTATATAAAAACTAATTCATAAAGAACTCACTTCCAGAATATATAAAGAACTTCTGAAAATCAATAAGAAAAAGACTATCACCTCGATAGATAAAGGAGCAAGGGATTTGCACAGGAACATCATAAAAGGTTGTATACAATCAGCCAATAAATATATGAAAGATGCTCACCCTCATTAATAACTGGGCAGTGAAGGTGAAAACCACATTTAGATATATGGCACTCTACCATTGCAACCACTTCGGAAAACCCTTTATTTGTTAAGTTGAACATAGACATTCCTATTACCTAGTAACATTATCTATAGGTGTAAAACCAATTATTATAAATGTACATTTACATGGAAAGAACAGCACTATTCATAATAACCAAAAACTGAAGGGGGAAAAAAAAGTATCAATGGTAGAATGGATAAATTGAGATTTATTTATACATAAATTTTTTAAAAAGTAAATAAACTGTAACTATATGTCACACCATGATTGAATCTCACAAATATAATGGTGACCGAAAGAAGCCAGATGCACACACAAAAATATAGCATAAGTTCATTGATCTGAAGTTCCAAAATGGACGAAAAGAACCTGTAGGGTAGTGGTTCCCTTTAGGGAAGGTTGGGTAGTGAACTAGGAAGAGCGTGAGGGAGGCTTCCAGGTGCTGATACCACATAACACACTGTGTGACGCACCGGAGTCTGAAGTCGGGATTTTGTGTCTCCCGAACTCACACTCTGTTTTACACACCTACCTGGCCTAATGGAGCTTAGCACAGCACCGATTTGTTCGAATGGCACCTGCCTCTGAAATATTTTCCTTAAAATTGTGTGTAAATATAGGATCATTCACTAGTATCCCGTTAGTATATTTATTTGCCAAATTCTAAGCACTGTTAGGTTCTCTCGGCCAATGAAGGCTAATTTGTTTTCTGTGAATTTGGAACGGTATGGTATAAAATCTAAAGTCTTACTTCATACAAATGGTAGGCAGACTTCCAAAATGGCCCAGTGACCCCCACGTCTGAGTAGTCATACCCCTGTGGAATACCCTCACTGTGAGTGTGGGCTGGGCCTAGGGACTTCTAACCAAGAAAATATTGGAAATCAATAAGATGTCACTTATTTGTATAGGTTATGCAATCCTGCAGCTCACAGATTCTCTCCATGGCTTTCTTGGCTCATGCAATTTATTGAAGCAAGCTGATAACAGCCAGCAGGAACTGAGACCCTAAATCCAACAGCAGTGAGGAACTAAATCCCGCCAAGAACTACACAGATCCTTTCCCATTGTAGCCGGAAGTGACCTTAAACCTCAACCTGGGTAGCAGCCTCCAGAGAGACTGTGAAACACAGGGTCCAGCCCAGCTGTGCCCAGATGCCTGAACACAAGAATCTTAACATGATAAAGGTGTGCAGTTCTAAGCCATTCCACATTGGGGTGATATGTTACACGGCAAGATACAGCTAATATGACACTCAATTGAATAATAGCAAGTCTCTGTCTTCTGCCCTCATGATGCCCTAATCTTTTCTATCTTAAGACTCATAATTTCATTAAAGGCCCAATGGATTTTATCCTTTTGCCTCATGGAAGGGTTATTATAACCTATAACTGAAGACGTTTTTCCTTTCTTTTTCACGAGTTTCTGACTCCATTGACGTCCTGGAGAACAGTGAGCCTTATCCGTAACACTAGGTGAGGACTCCGGCCTGAAAAATCTTCAATACCTCAGAATTGCAGAACACACAGGTGACTAAGATCCAAGAAGTGAAATATGAGCATTTTAAAGAAGAAAATGGATGAGGACCATCTGTGATGCAGGAGAGGGTATGAAACAAATGGACATGGGAATGGCTGAGCCAAACCTGAAGTCACATCCTTTCATGCAGCTGTCAGTTCATTTCCAATCCAGTTACGCTTGTCTTTAAATAAAGAGAGATGCTATGTCTGGACTTCTCTCTTTATTTATTGATAATATTTAACAAAAAGTCCTAAATTAAGAATTCACCATGTAAAACAGACAGTGAGTTTGGAATGCTATTTTTACCTCCCCGCCTGTCACTTATAAGTAACTGAATTGAGCAGTTACATAGTGGCACTTACATGGATGTGCTTGTGGTTAAACATAACTTTGATTTGACATTTTAAAAAACAAAGATGCAAAGAATGGTAAAAGACTCCATGATGCCAGCAGGAATATCTTGAGTATCGGCATCTGGTTCCTAGGACATTTACAGAAAGATAGCTTTCTGGGTCAACTATTGATCCAGACTAAGAGTCTTCCGAGGAATCAGTAACTATGTCACAACATCCCTTCCTTCCCTCCCCTTCTATCCTGGGTGGAAGCCAAACTGCCCGGCCCCTGCCAGATGGAACCCTGCCCCCACTCTCCATGGAGACAGGTGGGTTTAGGTACCAAGGAGACAATGTCAGTCTGTAGACCACTGTGTCCCCAGCACGTAGCACATACATGGCTCGGAGTAGGCAGGTAATAAGCAGTTCAAAATCTTTTCTTAATTTTTCAATTACAGTTAACATACAATATTATATTAGTTTCAGGTGTACAACATAGTGATTAGACATTGATATGACTTATGACGTGGTCACCTGGATAAGTCTAGTACTCATCCAACACTATACATAGTTATTACAATATTATTGACTGTGTTCCCCGTGCTATACTTCACAACACCATGACTGTTTCTAGAACTAGCAATGTGTAGTTCTTGATCCCTTCCCCTTTGTCACCCTACCTCCCAACGCCCCTCCTATCTGGTAACCATCAAAATAGTCCCTGTATCTATGAATTTGTTTCTGTTTTGTTTGTTCATTTATTTTCTTTTTAAATTCCACATGTAAGTTAAATCACATGGTATTTGTCTTTCTCTGTCTGACTTATTTCACTTAGCATAATACCCTCTGGTCCAAACATGTTGTCACAAATGGCAAGATTTCATTTTTGATGGCTGAGTAATATCCCATTGTATCTATGTACCACAACTTCTTTATCCTTTTACCTATTGATAGACAGTCAGGTTGCTTCCATACCTTGGTTATTATAAATGATGCTGCAATAAACATAGGGATGCATACATCTTTTCAAATTAGTGTCTTGGATTTCTTTGGATAATGCCCAGAACTGGGATTGAATAAGCAGTCGTTGAATGAATGAGTGAGTGAAATGATAAATTGTTTTCAAGAAAATGCTTTCAAGACCATTTTCTTACATGCAAATTAAAGGGACATGTCTCTCCAATTGTTCATAAATGAAGCTACCTTTTAAGCCACGATGCTAACGTTTTGGCTAATCTGTCTATAAGCCCTACAGGAGAGCCTCCTAGGCATCTACACACTCCTGTCCCGAGGTTTGACAGCCTCACAGCACTGTTCCTGAGCAGTCGGGTTAAAGGTCGGGAGTCGCTATTTCAGACAACATCTCCCAGTGGGACACAGATGGTTTCCACCACAGCAGGCAGTGTCCCAGTTCTGCTGGCCTGGCCCCAGTGGGTGTTGCTGACATCACTTGGATTCTGAGACTAGAATGGCCAGCTGGCTGCTATGACTGGGCTGTCACCAAGGTTCAGATCCCATCTGTTAGGACACTCTGAGGTGACTGGGCTTGGGGGAAATTCACCCCAATTCGCCCAACTCCAGTGACTAATGTAGAAGAGAGCACTAACTAGTTTGCAGTGACAAATTTAACTTCTAATATCAGTGGATCGGTGTTCTCTCTTCGCGAGGGAGGCAATCCAGATATCCTGCTGTTGGCATCAACTTTCGGAGTGAGTACGGAAATCCAAGTTAAAGAACTTGTGTGGACATAAGGACAGACACATTTGCCAAGGAATCAGAGGAACCCCTCCAGCTGGCTGGTGCCTCACCTTCAGCCCTTAACAGTGGTGTGAACACATGGACATGTTTTTGCTTGTTGGGCTTCTCCTTTTATGTCTGTGCCTTCCCTCAGGTGGGACTGCCTCAGTTATAGATTTGAGCAAGCCTTCTCTTCTGAATTTGAGGCAGCTCAAATCAGTGTCCAGAGAGCATCCTCCTCCTCCATCTCACACATACGGACACACGCAAGCACACACACCCTGAACCACACCGTTCCCATCCATCCTACTTTGTACGTCCTATCACAATGATGGGTACCACCATTCAAATGTGATAGCCACCCACAGCAGAAACCTATGTGACACCATTGGCTCCCGTACATACCCGCCCTCCGTTAGGCCACCAACAATTCTAATTCCTCCCCCTACAACATTTCCTGATATGCTCATCCTCTACATTCCCAATGCCCCATAATAACCCCTTTGCCCATCATCTTTTTCCGAGCACAGGGAGCAACCTTCCCGTCTCCAGCATTGTCAGCATCCACAGCAGCTGGGGAGCGAGTACCCATTTGCTCACTTGACCACAAACCAACTGCTCTCAAGATATTTTGTTGGTGCCCCCTCTAATTATTGCAGGATAACATCCTGTTTCCTCAGCCTGACACACAAAAGCTCAGATCTGGCATCTGCACCCACTGGTCCCTGTCACATGCACCCACTGGTCTCCTAGGCTTCCCCTCTTCTGCCCCAGCTCACAGCACCTGGTTGTCCCTTGGATTTCTCTCTATTTCTCTCTACTTCCAGGTTTTTTTTTTCCTTTGGCTTAAATCTCCCCTTTTCTGAGTCTACTCCCACTTGCTTTTGTGACTCGTGCCCTCTCTTCTCCCCTGACCTCCTTCCTCCTCCCCCAGGCTGAACCCAGTACTCGCTTGCGATGCTCCTTGGGCACCCTCATCGCAGTCTTTACTCTATTCCAGGTGGTTTGTGTGTGGATCTCAGCAGACCATGGTGTCTTCGAGAGTGGCCCTGTCTTATTCTTGCTTACGCAGGGCTCAACAAATGCTTGCGGAGTAAATTTATGAATAAATGTATCGATTACAGTGAAAAAATTCCAGAACAAGTGTGGATTTGAATATTGGTTTGGCCACTTATTAGCTGTGTGGTCTTGAGCATCTTAATTACCATCTCTGAAGCTCCGTTTCCTCATCTGACAAAGGCAGCGGGAGAGATGCCCTCCGCTCTGGGTGGCTTTGAGGATCAGCAGTGCCCAGGCCTTAGTAACCACTGGATTCATTTGAGGTTGAATGTTGCCCAAGTTCAGTCCATGGCCTTGAAAGCTCTCAGGTCACAGTGGCACTTGTGTGGTGCAACCACGCCTTCCTGAGACCACACATTGGTCACTGTGACAGGAGTGGCTTTTCTTAAGTCCTATCCACCAGAATTCATAAACAATCTCTTGAACAGTTTCTGCCAATGGACAGTCACACATTCTGTGACCAGTTCTTCCAGTTTCTTGTACGTCAGAAAGCTTGTTCCCAAGTAAGTTACTAACTTCACTTTTATTAACTAAAAGCATGCCCTTCATCTCAGAGATTGGTTTGGTCTTGAAGGTCATCTTCAAAAACACACACGATAGCATTTTAGTCTCAGCTCCTGAGCAAGTGCTGTGGGCCATATCACTGACAGAGTCCTGGGCCTCACTCGTCACCTCAAATCTGCATTGCAAGTGCTTGAAATGGAAGGCCCATCATGACGAATCCTGTCCTCCTCCCCTCAGGAGGTTAATGGTCACACCAGAGAACTTTCTTTAAGTTCTGCCTTATTTTCCATTGTGTTTCTCTCATCTTTTCAATCCCCGCCTCTTTCTTTCATTTGGAAGTGAAGTGTATGGGGAAGAAGGGACAAGAAAGGAGAGAGATATGCCCACAGTCCCTTCCCTGCTCTCTCTCTTCCCTAATTCCTCTCCCACTCCCATAAGCTTCAAGAAAACCAAGAATTCTAATATACATAGGCCACTTAAAGAGCACCCAGAAAATGCTGAAGCCATTCAATCGGCACTCACAAGCCTCCTAATAGAGAAGGAGGCTACTCCAGTGTGCTGTCCTAGAGCAGGCTCTCCCCTGCAAAGCGGTCGCTATGGAAACACGATGTATCTTCTTTCCAGAATCTCTCTCTAGATCTGTGGCACATATCCCTGGACCTAGGTTGGGTACAAAGACTGAAAATGTGACATGGCTTGACCATAGAGGATGCTTAGACACACAAGACTCTTAGGAATCAAGGACACGTTTCCCACATGAGGGACACTCATTGGGAGATTACGAAGGGATGCTCTGAGTACACAATGATTAACAGCAAGGAGGAGAGCAACAAAACAGCTTAAACTTATCTAATTTCTAATATCTAATTTATAGTTGGGGGTTTTTCATGTACTGCATTATTCAATAATTATGTGCTTTCCTTATATATTTAAAATATTTCATTGTAATAAAGCTTTACATACATGCTGAGGCAGTACCCATAATTTAATAATTTAAAATGTGGTGTTTTTCTTAACTTTGGTTTTAAAAGGATGCTATGTTTTTACAGTATGACAAACCATAACACTATTTCTGTGTCCATGCAGGAACTGGGCCAGTATCCTCACACTTTATTTTAATAGTCTACTATATAATAGTTGCTAAAATCTATTACTGGATATGTTCTGATGTAAATTTTTTTTAGAAATGTGTTTTAAGAAAAAGATTGCTATTTGCTTCTTTGAGAGGGAACAGATGACTTTCTTATCATAGCCATCCTTCTATACTAAAAGTACCTGACATCGAGCTCCTCTCTTCCACTAGATCCTACTGGAAACAGGTTTCCCAAAGAATAACTCTGTAAGCTCATGTTACCTCAACTCCCATAACAGGCAAACCCGAAGACTCCCTGTGGCCTCCACACAGTACAAATCCATTTCTTGACCAATGACAGCCCAACACGGATATTTTGTAGGTCTCCATCCTCCTCCTCTGGGTCCTGAGTATCCCCTCCATCCTCATGGTAGACACAAAAAGTTCACCTGCAGGGAGACGCACCTGGAAATGGCAGACACCTCAGTGATGTGGCCTCCCCTGACTTGGAAATCTGGTCTAACTGCACATCCAGGAAGGAAAGAGAATGGGTTTTGGTGGACATTAGCAGGCTCTGTTTCAGTGAGCAACAGGGGTGAATGGACATGCACCCATAACACAGAAGGCAGGACAGAAGCAGCCCTGCTCCCGTCGCTGCAGACTGCTCCAGCTGTCTGTCAGCCGAATGTCACTTCCATGGAAGGGCGAGAATCGTAATGGGTTGATGGATCACATAGACTTTTTAAAAATTGTGGTAAAATGTGCATAACAGAACATTTACTATTCTAACCCTTTTTAAGGATACGGTTCAGTGGCATCAAATACATTTACATTGTTATGCAACCACCACCACCATCCATCTCCAGAACTTTCCAATCACCCCAAACTGAAACTTTCTAACCATTAAACAATAACTCCAGAGCCACTCCATGCCCCAGCCCCTGGCCCTTATATTCTACTTTCTTTCTCTGTTATGTGACTATTCTAGATACCTCACATGAGTGGAATCATGCAAGATTGCCTTTTTGTGTCCGACTTATTTCACTTAGTGTAATGTTTCATATGTGCTTTTTAATAACCCCTTGCTACATTTTCCCATCTACCCAGAGTCAGGCAAACTGTGAGGCTAAGGACTGTCAAGTATGTCCAACACTTCTGACCCCATTGTCAGGAGTGAGAGTCTGCTGTGGACTGAATTGTGTCCTCCCAAAATTCACCTGGTGAAGCCCTAACTCCCATGTGCCTCTTTTGGAGATAGGGCTTTTCAGGAGGTGATTAGGTTTAAATGAGGTCATGAGGGTGAGACCCTGATCCGAGAGAACATGTGTCCTTGTAGAAGGAGAGACATCAGAGAGCTCTCCCTCCATATGTGAGGGCACAGATAGAAGATGGCTATCTGCACACCAGGAGGAGAGCTCTCACTGGGGCGGAAATGGCCAGCACCTTGATCTTGGACTTCCCAGCCTTCAGAACTATGGAGAAAATAAACTGTTGATGAAGCCACCTAGTCTCTGGCATTTTGTTAAGGCAGCCTGAGCTAATGAAGACAGTGTCCACCTGCAAATTAGAGGGAAGTGGTCACAAAGACTCCCCTCACTTCTGACACCAACTTCAAGTTCAGAGGGTTCCAAAAAACTGCCCTTGGCTTCAGCAATTAGCTAGAAGGACTCCCAAAACTTACTGAAAACTCTTATAGTCACAGTTATAGTTTACTATATAGAAAGGAAATAAAGTCAAATCAGCCAAAGGAAGAGACATAGGGGGTAGTGTCTGGGAGGGCTCCAAACACAAAGCTTCTCTTGTCCTCGGGACACATTACCCTCCTTGCATCGAGGGGTGACAATCTGTGTGGAGAATACCAACCGGGGAAGTTCACCTGGGCTTCAGTATCCAGGGACTTTATCGGGGTTTTATTATGAAAGCCTGCCTGACTGGTATATTGAATGCCCACGTGGTTGAGTTTAGCTCCAAGGTAGCCTGATACCACGCGAGCCAAACCCCTACATCATGTGGTTGGTCATTGTCATGGCCAACTTCTACCCTAAGACTGTCAGTCTGTGCCCTGAAAGAAGATGCTGCTAGCAGGTATGAGTTAATTTACCTCCCAGAAGCCAAGAATAAAGCCCAAAATCCTCTTTGGCCATGGCCAAGTTCTTGACTCCGCACTCTCATTCAGTGAATCAATATCGGACTCATTTCGGTGCGTATATTCACACACCGCTGTATAGACTCCAGTCCTGTAGCCATATCTACAGCAGAGTTCCTCTCTTTCTAAGGAATAAGAAAGAGTTTGGTGGGGCGTGAAGTGTTGGGACAGAGTCGACGGTCCTGGGAGGGGGATACATCAGTGCCTCAGGTGACATAGAACCTGCAGCTCAAGTGTTTCAAAATTCATCTTCAATCCACCGTCAGTTCGAATAATTCGTTCTGCAGGTTATAGTTGAATTTAAATTACATTTCAATGAAAGAAATTGATTCTACAGTTAATGAACTTTATAATTGGCTAATTAATTTAAAATGGCACACACTGTGACATGATCCTATTGCCTACCTCTGGAGTTTCGCAGTTCTCAAAGTGCTCTTCATTCAACTCAACAAGATGCTTCCATGTTGCAACAATGTTAATGTCTACAAAAGTGTCTGAATGAATACTCTCAGTTTCTCCATGAAGCTCATGCAGTCCAGTGGCAAACATAATTATGAGACTGCTAGAGATGTGTGGCCCACGTTTTGAGGGGCACCATTCCAGACCAGTGCTTTGCAAACTTTTATGTGTGTAAGAATCACCTGAGAGTTCCTACTATAATAAATATTCTAATTAAGGAGATCTAAAGTAAAGCCTAATGCTTCAACAAGTTTCCATATGACATGAGTGTATTTACCAGTAGGTTCAGTCATCAGCATATCTACCAGGATTTTAGACTGGTTACTCACCTTCTCTCTCTCTCCATGAAAGTGTCCCTCCAAGTAATCAGGAGAATAGATCAAAAATTAAGTTATGGTACAGCTGCTTTAATTTCTTCCAACCACCTCCTTTAGAGTAAAAACCCAGTGGCCTTAGCTCTTGTGCTGTCATCCCTTGCCCCTTCACTTTGCCTCTTTGTTCACTCCGCTCCACTTATTTGGGCTCTTTGCAGTTTCTCAGGGGTCAAACATATTGCTGCCTCTGGATTTTTCCATTTATTCCTCCCTCTGAATTCCTTCTCTGACCCCTCATTAAAAAAAAACAATGTCCCGGGTCATGCTACCCTGAACATGCTGATCCATCCGATCTGGAACTAAGCAGAGTCAGAC
>PUFA01001248.1:0-39471 GCA_003508835.1 Eonycteris spelaea
AGCATAGACAATATAGTCAACTATATTGTAATAACCATAGATAGCACCAGGTGGGCACTAGACTAATCAGGGGGATCACTATGTAAATTATATAAACATCTAACCATTAGGCTGTACACTTGACACTAATATAAAATAATATTTGAGTGTCAACTCTAATCGAAAAATAAAAAGTAAAAATAAATTTAAATATGTATATATGTGTGTATACATATATATATGTATATATATACACATATATACATATATACATATATATATATATTAAAGAAGAAAACAAAAAAATGATATGACAATGTGAGGATAGTTTAAGGGGACACTGGGACACATCAACAATATCAAATGTATCGACATTCACATTATCAGGGTACCAGATGGAGAAGAGAGAGAACAGAATTAAAAACCTACTTCAAGGAATAATGACAGAAAAGTTTCCTCACCTGGCAAAGGAAATATATGTATTAGCCCAGGAAGTGAAGAGATTCCCAAACAAGATAAACCCAAATGGGGCCTACAACAAGACTTATTATTATTAAAATGCTAAATGTTAAAGACAAAAAGAGAATCTTAAAAGCAGCAAGAGAAAAACAATTACCTAAAAGGGAGCATCCATAAGACTGTCTGCTGATTTTTCAACAAAAACTTTGCAGGATGAAAGGGATAGGCAGGAAATATTCAAAGTAGTGAAAAACAAGGACCTAAAAGCAAGATTACTCTACCCAGCAAAGTTATCATTTAGAAACAAAGTACAGATAAAGAGCTTCTCAAATAAGAAAAAGCTAAAAACATTCATCACCACCAAACCAGTTTTACAAGAAATGTAAAAAGGACTCTTTAAGAAGAAATAAGATTTAAAATGTGAATAATAAATTGACAATATTTACATATCTACAGACAATTTCTTTAAATGTAAATGGATTGCATGCTTTAATCAAAAGGTAGAGTGACTACATGGATAAAAAAGAGAGACTCTTACATATGCTGCCTACAAGGGACACACTTCAGATAAAAGACACACACAGACTAAAGTAAAGGGATGGGAAACCATACTTTATAAAAATGGAAATGAAAAAAAAAAAAAAACTGGAGGATCAATAGTTGGACCAGGCAAAAAAGATGTTAAAACAAAGGCTATAACAAAGAGACAAAAAAAGTTTCAGTAATCCACTTCTCGGTATTTATTTGAAGAAACTCAAAACACAAATTCAAAGAAACATGAGCATCTATATGTTCCTTGCAGCATTATTTACAATAGCCAAAATATGGAGGCAACCTGGGTGTCCATCAGTGGACGAATGGATAAAGAGGTGGTACATATGTACAATGGAATATTACTCAATCGTAAGGAAAAGAATGATATCTTGCCATCTACAACAATGTGGATGGATCTGGAGGGTATTGTGGTGAGTGTAATAAGTCAGACAGAGAAAGAGAAATGCCATATGATTTCACTTATATGTAGAATCTAAAGAATAAAATAAATGAACAAACAAAACAGAAAGAAGCTCATAGATACAGAGAACATTTCGATGGTTGCCAGGTAGGAGGAGGTTGGGAGGTTTGGATAAAAAAGGGAAAGAGATTAAGAGATACAAATTGGTAGCTACAAAATAGTCATGGCGATGTAAAGTATAGCATTAACTTAGTCAACAATATTGAAATAACTATGGTATCAAATGGGTACTAGATTTATCAGAGCGATCATTGTGTAATTTGTATAAATGTCTGATCACTATGTTGTACACCTGAAACTAATATAATATTGTATGTCAACTGTAATTGAAAAATAAAATGATTTCATAGAAAGATATATAAATGCATGCAAAGATATTCATTCTATATTGTTAAATGAGAAAAGCAAGTCACAAAACATTATGTACATTACAATTGCCTTAGAAAATATTAAAAGGAAAAGGAAAGGAAAAATATTTGGACAGGTATATAAAAAATTAATAGTATAAGATTATAAGTAATTTTATAGCCTTTTTGCTTATCTGTATTTTCTCAATTTTCAATAATATACATTTATTATAAAAGTCACACCAACCTTTTATAACAAAAAGGAAGCATCCACTTCTTACAGCATTATATGATTTTTAAGATCTTAATTGAAGGAAGCTCCTTGGATCTATACTATCTAGTACTTTAGAACCTCAGATATTACTTTTATTTAAATAAAAAGTGGTTATTATCAAGTAACATAATTTTAGAAAATATAAATCTATGGAAGAAATTGTATAATTAAATTTTAGTCGTTGAATGCTATTTTTAATGGAATAGAGGACAACATTTTTGTTTGGCCTAACCACTGAAAAGTATTACTTTAGATGATTGTATATGCATATTAAAACTTTTTTATTGCAGCTCAGATTATACTAAAATATCATTTTCAACAAGTTTTTTAAAAGAGAAAGAGAGACATTGGAAACAAATGGAAATAAACATTTAAAAAAAGAAAGAGAGAGAGAAAGAGAGATATGCAGTCTCTAGAGCTGCACTGTCCAATATGGTAGTTACTAGCTACATGGGGCTATTGAGCATTTTGATACATAGCCACTCCAATTTTACATGTGCTGGAAGTGTAAAATATACAACTTCTTTAAAGACCTAGTAGGGAAAAAGAAGGTAAACTATCTGATTAATAATATTTATGTTGCTTGTATGTTGAAATGATGATATTTTGCCTATATCGGGCTCTAGACTCCAGCCTAGATCTCACATCTTGCAAGAAAACTTTATGGATGACCCAGCTTGTCTGAAGGCCAGATGGTGCTACAGAGCCTGGGACCAGATTTGATTTACACTAGTGCTTCTCAAAGTGTGGTTCCTGGACCAGCAGCATCACCATGATCTGACAACTTGTTAGAGATACACATTATTGGACCCCATCCCAAACCTACAGAATCAAAACCTTGGAGACAAGACCCAGCAATATGTATTTTAACAAGTCTCCTCACCTCCATCCTGGGTAATTCTGATGTAAACTAAAGTTTGAGAAATGCTGATTTGAAGAATCCAGTGGTGAATCTTCTTGTAAATACAGGAATACTTGGTTCTAATCCATCAGTTTTTTAAAAATCTAGATTTCTATCTTTCATTATTTGTTTAAATAATAGCTCAGTTACCAAAGATAAGGATTAAAATGATTATTATTGATGATAATCCTTGTATGTTATAATCATTTGTCTTTTAGATTTAGAAAGTAAATTCAACCCTCAACCCTAAAATATGTAAGTAATATCTATTCACAATTCCCTCGGGTGGATTAAATGTCTATTAAATAAAAATAACACCTATACATTTATTATTTCTACTGAATGTAGATAAAAGGCAAGGCCTTCGGGGTGGGAAGAAGAGGGATTAGTTTTATTCATTCTTTCATTCATTCAACAATATTTACTGAGCATCAATAGGAAGAAAAACCTCTTGAGGTTAATCTGGGACCCCCTTTCCCTGCCTCTGCATGGACAATACCACTAGGGAATTAATGGCACTAGTAAAAGGAATCCAGAGAATTAGTTACTACAGGCAAGAGCGGCTGAAGAAAAATGAAACAGCATTCCTCATAGCAAAGAAACAGTGATCTCAAATTTCCCATAACACTGGTGTGGAATTATTAAGACAAATAATTTCAGCATCTCCTTTATGTAATAGTCATAATAGTAACAGCTTTTTGGAAGCAGAGGCTTTTGAAACTGTTTTAAAAATATATGAATAACCATCATGAGTGTATTTTTCTTTTGAACTGTAATGTGGCTTTTAAAAGCAAATGGAATAGTTTTAGATGTCATTTGCTGCCATAAATGAACCTCACTGCATCTATTACATATCCTATAGTGGATGTTTAAATGCTTTCAGGTTACACTGTAGTACTGATATAATAATATTCATTCCTGAGCATTTAGCATAAAGTAGATCTCTTTCAGAACTCATCTAAAAGGAGCTACATATATATATATATATATGCATACATATATACATACATATACTGTTTCTCAGTTGTGCTTGGTTTCTAAGGTAAGAAAAAAAAAAGACAGGGCTTATCTTCTAGTAACACATTTTCCTGCATCTAGTCAACACTGATTGTTCCTAAGAATCACCTACAGAGCCTTTCAAAAAATACCAAAGTTCAGGCCCCTCCTAATTAAAAAATATATATATATTAGGAGTGGGGACTAAGTATAATTAAGAGTTTGCTACTGGTAGAGCTGTTAAGACTGACAACTAATATCAAAACTAAAGTAAAAACTAAAATTATAAATAAATTGTTATAAGAAGGCAACTAAAGTTTTCAGGGAGAAGGCATCAATCTTCAGAGGTTTCACCAAAAGGATAGACTAGACCGGGGTCAGTAAGACATCACACTAATTGTCCTACGTTTTCTCAGACTTCTGTTTTCCCTCCCTTCTATGGCCAATGTTAGTTAGTACTCTTTTTCTGAGATTCAGTGTAGATTTCTTCTGTTGAGTCTTTTCCTTCCCACCACCATGTATGTTTGATACTTTTGGAGCATTCTTTTCTAAAGAACCTTTGATGAATCAGAGAAAGACACATTTTGTTTGTTTGTATGGCAGTGAGAATTACATTCATTCCCAGTTGTTTGTTTCTTTTGTTTTGCTGAACTCTTATACAGCCTATTGATTTTTCTTCAGATTGCTTTGTAATTGACACATATCCTCTTAGCCATTAAGTTTGTTTTTCATGCATGGACTTTAAATTAGTTCTCAAATGTACTACTTCTTTCTCTTTTTTGTCTAAATATCTCAGTATGGTAGCTAGACCACCTGGTTTCACCAACACTGACCCTACTATGGTGTAGCCAATGAGACCCTCACCCTTGGTTTTCAAGAGTGAAGTCTCATTATATTTCATACAATTCTTCCTTTCTGGAATACATGGCTAAAATTTGTAAGGGGGTGAGATGTCTAGAAAGATTTTTTTAATGCCTACAGCACCTGGTATTTCTAGGTGGTCTCCCATTCAAGTACTAGCCAGGCCTGACCCTGTGTAGCTTCCGAGATCAGACAATATTGGCAACATTCAGGGTGGCATGGCCATAGACTAGAAAGATTTTTAAAGTTATTTTTAAATATTGTTTCAATTACAGTTGACTTTCAATATTATTTTATATTAGTTTCAAGTGTACAGCATAGTAGTTAGACATTTATATAACTTATGAAGTGATCCTCCCAGTAAGTCTTGCATCTACCTGACACCACATAGAGTTATTATAATAACATCGACTGTATTCTCTATGTTGTGCTTTACATCACCATGACTGTTTTGTAACTGCCAATTTATATTTCTTAATCCTTTAACCCAGCCTCTCCCATCTGGCAATCATCAGTTTGTTCTCTGTATCTATGAGTCCCTTTCTGTTTTTGCTTTTGTTGATTTTGTTCTTTAGATTTCACATGTAAGTGAGATCATATGGTATTTGTTTTTCTCTGTCTGACTTATTCCACTCACCATAACACCCTGCAGGTCCATCCACATTGTTTCTGATGACAAAATTTCATTCTGTTTCTTATGGCTGAGTAATATTCCATTGTATATATGTACCACCCCTTCTTTATCCATTCATCCACTGATGGACACCCAGGTTGCCTCCATATCATTGCCATTGTAAATAGTGTTGCAATGAACATACAAGATTCACTTGTCCCTTAGAAGTAGTATTTTGGGTTTGTTCAGATAAATACCCAGGAGTGGGATTACTAGGTTCTTCTTTGTTCTTTGTTACAGCCTTTGTTTTAAAGTCTATTTTGTCTTGTATAAGTATTGCTACCACAGATTTTTTTTAATTTCCATTTTGATTAAATATCTTTTTCCATCCCTTTACTTTTAGTCTGTGTGTGTCTTTTGATCTGAAGTGAGTCTCTTACAGGCAGCATATGTAGGGGTCTTGTTTTCTTATCCATTCAGACACCCTAGCTTTTGAATAGAGCATTTAATTCCTTTTTATTTGAAATACTTAGTGATAGTTATGTAATTATTTCCATTTTATTTTTCATATTTTTGATACATACTTTTTTTTCTTTTTCTTAAAGAAGTTACTAGAACATTTCCTGTAATACTGGTTTGGCATTGATGAACTCCTTTAGCTTTTTTTTTTTTTAATAATCTGGAAAGCTCTTTATCTGTCCTACAATTCTAAACAATAGCTTTTCTAGGTAGAGTAATCTTGGATGTAGGTCCTTGCTTTTCATCACTTTGGATATTTTATGCCAATCCCATAAGGGAAATCTTAATGACTGTCTAAGGACTGAAATCATAAGCATGTTCTTTAGCACAGTGAAATTAAACTAGAAAATACTCAAATGTTTCAAAATTAATTAAAACATTTTCAAATAAAACAAAAATTTAAAGATAATAAACTTCAAATAAGGCTAAAACTTAAAAATAAGGCTAAGGCAATACTTATGAGGAAATTTATAGCCTTAAAGATAGATCAATTAGCAAAGAAGAAAGAATAAAACCAATGCACTAATTATCTATCTCAAGATGCTCAAAGAGTAAAAGAAATTTATAAAAGCTAAGAGTTGAAGTAATAAAATATAATAATCATAAAATAAAGACAACCAGTTAAGCTAAAAGTTGATTATCTGAAAAGATTAATAAATTAATAAAACTTTTCCAAAGCTAATCAAGAAAAGTAGGGAAATACAAATTACCCCCCCCAAAATTTGATTTATGGATAATTAAGAATATTATTATAAATTGGAATTTAAATAATTATACATAATTAATATTATTAAAATTAGGCAGAACTTTATGCTCAAGATTTTTTTTTTAATTAAAAATTATTGGGGACATCGTTTAATAAAATCAAATAAGTTTCAAGTGTGCAATTCAATAATATGTCATATATGTATTGCATTGTGTGTTCACCTGCCAAAGTTAGAGATCCTTCCATCACCAAATAGTTGATTTCTTTTGCCTCTATCTACCTTCCTCTTCCCCTTCACCTTGGTAACCTCTAATCTACAGTCTGTGTCCATGAGTCTCTGATTGTTTGTCATGTTTCTTTGTTACTTTCAGTTTCATATCCCACATATGATCATATGGTTTTCAACTTTTTCCATCTGGCTTATTTCACTTAGCATGATACTCTCAAGATGCATCTACATTGCTGCAGGATTTCATCTTTTCTTGTGGCTGTGTAATATTCCAGTGTATATATGTACCACCTCTTCTTTATCCATTCATCCCTTGATGGACACTTTGGTTGCTTCCATGTCCTGGCCACTGTGAATAATGTTGCTAGGAACATCAAGATGCTTATATCTTTCTGGATTTTGTTTTTTGGGGGGTAAATAACCAGTAGAGGGATTGCTAGGTCATATGGTAACTCATTTCTTAGTTTATTGAGGAACCTCCATACTGTTTTCCATATTTATTGTACCAATTTGCATTCCCACAGACAGTGTATGAGGGTTCATTTTTCCCCACAGCCTCTCCAACACTTATTATTACTTGTCCTGTGAATGATAGCCATTCTAACAGGTGTGAGATGGTATTTCATTGTAGTTTTGATTTGCATTTCCCTAATAGCTAGTGAGGTTGAGCATCTTTCCATATGTCTGTTGGCCATTTGTATATCTACTTGAGGAAAGTATCTGTTCAGGTCTTCTGCCCATTTTGTAATTGAATTGTTATTTTATTGTTGAGTTGATAAATTCTTTAGCCCCTTCACTATTTGCAAAGATAGTCTCCCATTTGACAGTTCCCTCTTTACCTCCTTGATGGTTTCTTTTGCTGTGCAGAAACTTTTTAGTTCGATATAGTCCCATTCATTTATTTTTGCTTTTACTTCCCTTGCATTTTAGGTTAAATTTATAAAATACTCTCTAAATTCAAGGTCTATAAGTTCAGTACCATGTTTTCTTCTATGCAATTTATTGTTTCAGGTCTTATATTCAGGTCCTTGATCCATTTTGAGTTAATATTGGTGAATGGTGACAGATAGTCGAATAGTTTCATTCTTTTGCATGTGGCTTTCCAGTTTTCCCTGCACCATTTATTGATGATACTTTCCTTTCTCTATTGTATGCTTAGGCTCATTTTGTCAAAAATTATTTGCCCATATTAACAGAAGTCTACTTCTGGACTTTCAATTCTTTTCCACTGGTCTGTGTATCTGACAATATGCTGAGTATGATTTCAATCTCCTTAAATTTGATGAGGCTAAATTTTGTGTCCTAACATATGGTCTATCCTTGAGAATGTTCCATGTGCACTAGAGAAGAATGTATAAGCCACTGTTTTGGGATGAATAGCTCTGTAAATGTCAATTATGCCCAATTGGTCAAATGTGGCATTTAAGGATGATATTTCTCTTAGTGATTTTCTGTTTGGATAATCAATCTATCCATAGCTGAGAGTGGGGTATTTAGGTCCCCTACTATAATTGTATTTTTTTTTTTAATTTTTCCTTTTAGTTCTTATAGTAGTTGCTTTATATATTTTAGAGCTCTTTGATTGGGAACATAGATATTAATAAATGTTATGTCTTCTTGATGTATGGTTCCCTTTATCATTATGAAATGTTCATCATTGTCTCTCTTTACCTTTTTTATCTCAAAGTCTATTTCATCACATATAAATATGGCTATATCAGCTTTCTCTGGATGCAATTTGCTTAGATTATCATTCTCCACCCTTTCACTTTGTCCATATTTGTCCTTGCAGTTGAGATGTGCCTCTTGAAAGCAGCGTATGATTGGGTTTTGTTTTTTTTTGGTCCAGATTGCTACTTTGTGACTTTTTAATGGGAGTTCAGTTCATTGACATTAAGGGTGATTATTGAAATATAAATTTTTTCCAAAGCTATTTTATCTTTTGGTTTCTGGTAGCTCTGCATCTCCATTGTTTCTTTGTCCTGTTTCTGTCTGTTATTTCAATTTGTTAGTGTTTTGTGAATTTTCCCTCTGTTCTCTCACGTTTTATATTATTTCTCTGTCTGTATTTTTGCTTTGTGGCTACCATTAAATTTATGTAAAGGATATATATATATATATATTATATTATATATATATATACATACATACACACACACATACATATAGATGTATATGTATATGTATATGTATATATCCTTTACACACACAGACACACGCACACATACATACATATATACAGTAGTTCATTTTCTTCTGGATGTGCCTTATACCCATTTCAATTTGGGGACTTAGATCTCTACTTCTTCTCCTATCTCTTTTTGTTGTCTCAAATCATTGCTATATATGCTGAACATTAATTTCTAAGTTGCAGTAGCTGTTATCTTCTCTTTTTAGAGTGTTTTGCGTTTGTCCCTTAATTATTATGTGATATTTAAGCTTATAATATCCTGTTCTCAAAAAAGGGTTTCACTTTCCTTCTTCTGTCTGCCTGTTAGTCATCTTACTTATAATTAAGTATTTTTTGTCCTTTTGTTTCAGGTATTTCCTGCAATGCAGACCTTGTGGTGAAAAATTTCTCAGCTTTTATATGTCTGAAAAGGTCTTTATTTCTCCTTTACTTAAAGGAGAATTTTTCTGGATATAGTATTCTTAGCTGGTAATTTCTTTCTTTCAATAGTTTGACTATTTCATTCCACTTCTTCCTGTTTGTAAGGTGTGTGCTGAAAAGTCCAATGATAGTGTAATTGGTTTTCTTTTATATATTACTGTCTTTTTTCTCTGGCTGCCTTAAGAATTCTTTCTTTGTTATTAGTTTTTGTCAATTTTAATATAACGTGTCTTGGAGGAGACTTTTTGGGTTGAGATAATTGGGTGTTCTGTTTGCTTCTTGGAATCAAAGATGCAGTTGTTGTTTTTTTTTCCCCCCTAGGTTTAGGAAATTCTCATTGACTATTTGTTTTAGTATGCTCTCTGTTCCTTTATCGATATCTTCTCCTTCTGGCATCCTCATTATTCTTATGTTGTTTTTTCTGATGATATCAGATAGTCTGATGTCACCTAGTTCTTTATATATGCCCAAGATTTTGAAAATTTAGATATAATGTGTAAATTGCTTGAACAACACTACCTAATAAAAGTGTCATAGAAGACATTTAAAAATAAATGTTGTATACTTATTTTAAAACAATAAGTTGTAATTTAAAACCTTACTAAAATAAACAGTCCCAGATGTTAAGTGTGTTAGTGGTGGATTTTTCTACACCTTTAAAGGAAACATCATATCACTTGTATGCAATTCAGAAAACTAAAATGAAGAAACATTTTACAAATTCTTTTATGTTGTTAGCATAATCTTGGCATGAAAGCCTAAGAAGAATATTACTATAATATAATAAAATAATAAAAGCCATTTCTGTCATAAACATAAACAAAATTTCTAAACAAAATAGTAGCAAATTAATTCAGCAACATGTATATAAAAGATTATATATCATAATCAATTTGGGTTTATTCCAGGGATGTATGTTTAGCTTAACATTAAAAAAAAAAGCAAAGCAATTCATTATAATAATATAATAAAGAGGAAGATAAAAACTAAATGATTTCAATAGATGCAAAAAAAATTCAATACAG
The DNA here is from genome assembly GCA_003508835.1 of Eonycteris spelaea. Classification (NCBI taxonomy): domain Eukaryota; kingdom Metazoa; phylum Chordata; class Mammalia; order Chiroptera; family Pteropodidae; genus Eonycteris; species Eonycteris spelaea. The sequence continues at coordinate 10,536 of PUFA01001248.1, forward strand.
AGTCATCATAATTCTTAGCAAAGTAAATATTGAATAGCTTCTCCTTAATCTAATAAAGGACAACTGCAATAATTATAGTAAATGTTTTAATAGTGAAATATGAAATATTTTCCTTATGATGAGTAATGAGATAAAGATTTTTTTTATTTTCCTATTATACTGCTAAATTTCTTGCTAAATTTAATATTTAAATTTTATTTAACATATGCTGCTGGTCTTTGTCAGGAAAATAAGACAAAGCAAAGAAACAATATATAAAAGTTGGAAAAAATAAATAGCATCTTTAATTTTTGCAGGCAACATGATCGAATACACATAATTTTTAGATCTATAGATGAAATATTAGAACCAAAAAATCAATTTATCATGGTTGCTGATTACAACATGAAGTTACACAATGCAATCGTAATTTAGTATGCGAGAAATAAATAATGATAAAATGAAATTCTAAGAAACAACTTTTATAGTAGAATCAAAAACCATCACATACTTATAAAAGAAAAACTAAAAAAAAAATAAGACCTCTACATAGAAAACTACAAAGCATCATTAAGAATAATTATAGATTCTGAATAAATGGAATGCCCTTACTATGTTTATGATTTGGAAGTCTCAATATTTAAAAATATATATTTCTCAAAAGTTGATTTATAGACAAAAAAGTCACAATAAAAATTCCAGAAGTGTATTGTAGCAATAGCTAATTTACTAGATGGATACATAAATACAAAGAGCCAAGAATGGATAAGAGAAATGTAAAGAAGGAGAAGTTGGGAAACATTATACTACAAAATAGGAAAATATATTGTAAAGTTATGATTAAAATAGCAAGGTATTAATGCAAGGATGGACAAAGAGACTAATTAACAGAATAGAGAATCCAGAAACATATGTAGTAAGGGAAGGGATGATCTTTTGAATAATTGGATATCTATTTTGAAAACAAATGTATCTTTATCCTTACCTCACATCATATACAAAAATAATTTCAGATAAATTTTAAATTTAAATTTGAATGGCAAAACAATAAAGCTCTGAAAAATAATAAATTCTAGGTGAATATCTTTATAACCTTCTGTTTTTCAAATATTGCTTAAACAAGACACAAAAAGCACTAATCATAAAAGAAAATATTGCAAATTGCACTTCATTAATTTTTTTTAAATTATATTTATCAAAAGACACTGTTTTGTGAGTAAAAAGAAAGCCACTAAGTGGGAGAAGACATTTGCAATACATACATATGACAAGACTTTCAGCATCGTACATAAAGAATATATAAGAAACCCTATCATATTAATAAGAAAAAAAGAATGCTCAATTTTAAAAGAATTTAGTAAAAACTTTAAGCAACCACTTTACAAAAGATGACTTCAAATAGCCAAAAAGCATATGAAATGATTTTCAATAATATTAGTCATTGGGAAAATGAAAATTAAAACCATAATTAATCACTAGACATACACTAGAAGAGATAAAATTTAAAAGATTGATAGCACCAAGTATTGGCAAAAATGTTGCACAGCTTGAACTCTCACATACTGTGTTTGGAAGTGTAAATCAGCATAGCTACTTTAGAGAAATTTAAAGAAGGAAAAGTGGGGAAACAAAAGCTGGAAAATTTTTGAATGCTAGTCATATGCATATTCCATGACCCAGCAGTATTTCTCCTATCCAAGAGAAGTGAGCTCATATCTGTATCAAAAGCCAAGGACATACATGCTGATATTATTTTCATTCACAACAACCAAAATTTTATTCAACAAAAAATGAGTAAATTGAAATATATTGAGCAGTGGAATACTACATAACAATTAAAAACAATAAACTACTTATAGCCAACAGCATAGCTAAATCTCGTAAGCATAAAATATAGAACAAAAGAAGCAAGACACAGAGTACATCTTGTATGATCATATTTATATGAAGTTCAAAAGAAATAAAATTAACCTTGGTAATAGAGGTCATGATATCTTGTAGGGGTACTGAGTAGAATGGTGTACAAGGCACAGTGGAACTTTTTGGAATTTTGATGATACACTTTATCTTATTTTGTGTGGTAGTTACATTTAGTAATATCTGTATCTGTCTAGCTATCTGTCTTCTTAAGGTTTGTACACTTTTATGAATATATGTTGTACTTCAACAAAATGTTTACCAAGAAAATAGACCAAGACTGAAATAATGGAAGAAAGGGAGAGATAAACACTGACAAAGCAATGCAGAAACAGAAAACAAATGCAAAATTTTATCTGGATATGTATAATCACATTACTAAAATAGATGCTTTTTAATGAACAATGGAATCCTGCAGATCATTACTGATATAAAGAGAATGAAAAACTACCTTTGTGTTAACTGGGAATTTGGTGACTTTATTTATGAACAGAATCTTGCTTCACATTATAGTGATATCATTGAAAACACTTTATCTCCATAATGTGGGAAACCAACGCCCTTTTGTGTTATTTATGCTTATCATCTTTGTGTGCTTGTCATCTTTGCTTCTTTTTAAAGAAATTCTCTGGTTTAAGATGGTAATTTGAATAACTTTTTTTTTAACCATCTGAGCCTCATCACCCTATTTTTCCATTCTAATCTTTCTCTTTCTCCAGTAATCTTTCAACTTTGTATTGGTAAACCACATTCTGCCATCCGACATCCTGAACCCTAAGAGTGATGTAAATCCTCTCTAAATCACATGTAAAGTATTCTTTATGCTTTATTGAATGTTCTGGGATTATTAGCAACACTGTAAAAGTCTTTGGTGCGTTTAAAGTAAGTCATAGGGAAAATATAAAATATAAAATACACAAAATATAAATGCTGTAGTATAGAACGGTACCCTCGAAACTTATATAATGTTATTAATCAATGTCACCCAAATAAATTTAATAAAAAGAAAATAATAGAGATAATTAAAGCCTATACTCTTTAAAAGCCATTCCAAATCTAACTTTATTTTACCTGAGAAAGGAAGAATTCTTTAAATTGTTACATAATGCACAATGCCATAAAATTCATCCTTTGACATGCATAAGTCAGTAGATTTTAGTGTATTCACAATGTTGTGTGACATTTTCTAATTCCAAAATATTTTCATTACCTCAAAAAAAATCAAACCTAATTACCAGTCATTCCCTATATTTCAGCCACACCCCTCCTGCCCCTGGTCCCTTGAAAACCATTAATCTACACTTTTCTCTGTGAATTTGCCTATTCTGGAAATTTCAAATAAATGGAATCATACAATACCTGGGCTTTTGTGTCTGGCTTCTTTCACTTAGCATAACATTTTCAAGATTCATACACATTGTAGTATTTATCTGTACATCATTTATTTAAGGCTGAATAATGTTCTTTTGTATGGATATTATCACATTTTGTATATCCATTTATGAGTCGACGGACATTTTAGATTGTTTTCACTTTTTGGCTATCATAAATAGTACTGTTATGAACATTCTTATATAAATTTTATATAGGCTTATGTTTTATTTTTCTTGTGTATATACCTAGAAGTAGGATTGCTGGGACATATGGTAACTCTATTTTACTCATACAAGGAAATGTCAACCTGTTTTTGAAGTGGCTGTCATATTTTACATTCCCATCAGTGATGTATGAATGTCCTGATTTCTCCAATCCTCACTAACACAATAAGTCTTCTTGACTATAGTAAACTTAATGGGTTTGAAGTGGTATCTCATTATGGTTTTGACTTGTATTTCCGTGATAGCTAATGATGAGCACCTTTTTATGTGCTATTGAAGAAAGGTGTAGTCAGATCCTTGGTTCATTTTAAAATTGGTTTATTTGCCTTTTTATTGCTTAGTTGTAAGCGTTATTTACATATTTTTGATACATGTCTCATCAGATAAATGATTTTTAAACATTTTTCCTCATTCTGCGGGTCATATTTTTCATTTTTTTCATAATGTCCTTTGAAGCACAATTTTAATTTTGATGATGTTCAATTTATTTTTTCTTTGGTTGCTTATACTTTTTGGTGTCATATTTAAGAAACCATTGTCTAACCCAAGATCATGTAGATTACCCCCTATGTTTTCCTTTATAGTTTTTGTTTGTTTGTTTTTGTTTTTGTTTTTGTTTTAGCTCTTATATTGAGGTCTTTGTCCATTTTAAGTTAATATTTTTGTGTATAGTGTGAGGTGGTGGTCCTAAATTCATTCTTTTACTTATGGGTATTGAGATGTCCCAGCCCCATTTGTTAAAAAGGCTGTTCTTTCCCCATTAAATGATTTTGACAGTCTTGTCTAAAATCAGTTGACCCTGCCAGCAACAATCAGTGGTATCTTCTTCTTTTTTTTTTTTGACTGTGGTATTTACTATATTACTACTAAGTTCATAGTCTTCTCTATCACCTGTGTTTTATTTTAAATTACTGCTTTTGAGGACAGGGATAATGAGTTATGAATATTTATATTTCCCAAAGCACATTGCCCAATATTTTGTATGCAAAATAGGTTTCAGGTTTGTTGAATGAACATTGAATGGATGAAGAGAGTTTAATACCTTCCTACTCTATTGTCCTCAATTTACAATTTAAAATGTGACTGAATTTTTCCACCTTCATTTCCACAAAAAAACATAATTTTGAAGATATTTAAGGAAATATAAAAATAAATGAGAGTTACCTTATATATGAACCCCTTCACTTCTAACTAAAAAATTTAAGTCATGAATACTTCCTTTATAACTTGAGTGCCTTCCCATGGAAACATCTTTATTTCCCTTTTCTATTTTGTAAAATACAACATAATTTAATTAGCGAGTATATGACTGGCACATTATTTTTTGTTACCTTCTTAAGAAATATGTCTGATGACATTGTCACCACTCAAGGGAGTGTTTGGTTACTTGCAAGCACCAGAGACAGTTCTCTAGTATTTGATGAAAACAGATGGTAGCATTCCAACCACAAGGTGTATCTCCATTCTACAGTGTGGACAGGAGCAAAGGCAAACTCAATATTCAGGTTAACATTTGGTTATATTTATTATAGATATTAGCCCAGCTTGAGGATTTGCCAACAATTGTCTTGTGAATCCTTTATTCTCTTTCTTAGCCTACATAGAGAGTGTGTTGCAACAGAGTGCTTAGCAACTCAAAGTTCATCTAGCCCAGAAGACTTGAAGAAACATTTTAGATTTAGTCATGCTGAATGAGCCATGTTGTTTCCCTATCAGGTCGAGGCTGTGCCACACTTAAAACAATTAGTTATTCCAACAAAATGGTGCTTTCTCTCCTTTTCTGTGCCAGAATTAGGCTCCAGGGTCGGGGTGGGGGGGGAGAAGCAAAGTTGGTATTGATTTAAGAAATTTCAAGGCTTCCAAACAACCAAAACTCAAGTAGCCACGGAAACGGCCAAAAATGTACTTGGACTGTATGGAAACTGGGGACCATTTGAGGAAAGTTACTCTGTAGAATTAGAAAGGCTTGTATTGAGTTGGTATTTTAGGGAACAATAGGAAAAAATTGAGCTTCTTTGTGTGGGTTCATGAGGTGGGTGGTAGTACTGGTGATAAAGGAAATGGGTTTGATTTACTGTACCAAGGTAGGATTGGTGGTGAAAATACAGATCAAACATATTTCCAGTAAAGGATTTTTGAAAAAAAAAAACTAGTTTTAAGTTTATTCACATTTCATTTGTTTAAGAAAACAATAATCTCCCTTATTGGGGTATCCGGAAAGAAAAAAATGTAATTTACTCTCCTTACTATTTTATTAGACAAAAAGGTGTGCCATGCTTCCAAGTTGGCTTATATATAAAATCAAGGTTAAAAAAAATAATGCATCTTGTTCCCATGACCCCTTAGGCATGTTAAGAGATTTTAAGACTGTTGTAAATTGATCTAGCAAATGTGACATGGACATAATTTATGGAATTAATCATGTCTTTTGTAGTTATGACAAAATAAGCCCCATCAAAAAATACCTTATTTGGTCTTTCATTTTTTCATGAGCTGACTTCTCTTGACTCTAGAGATTCAGCCTTATATTAAGTGCCATGTTCATGAGGACTCCATGCAGCCACACTGTGGGGGTCTACTTTCTATGCCACCTGCTTACATCTATGTTACATACCATCAGTGTTCACTGGCCCATTTGGGCCCTCTCTAGCCCCAAGAACTTGGCCAATATTAGCATGCATTCTCAATTTCAGAATTCTAGCTTTGTACCTGGTGTTACTTGTGCAGCCTAGGCTTTCTTATCGCAGTGTTTATTTCTGCTACTGCTTCATTATTTTTTATTTCTCTGACTCAACCCCAGATAGTTTTTTTGCTCAATCTCTGGCAGGTTGTTAACCAGAATGTGTGTTTAGGGTAGCAATTCATTCTTCCATATTGACATCTACACCTGACATCACCATTAATGCCCAGCACAAATTTCTCAGATTCCAGATCTGTTTCCTGTTTCTGCATCCAGCTCTTTGCTACAAAGTATATTTCATGTAAATGCCACTTTTTTTTCAAATGTTTTACATGCTCTACAGTGGAACCACATGCCTTATAGAAATGATGCCTTTTCAAGTCTGTATCCAAACACAGCTTGTCAATGACCTCTCAGAAATTCTAAGTCAGTTTATAAGCTTTTGCACTTCTGAGATTATTTCTTTAGGACTTGTAACCTTCTTCCCATGTTATTGCCTACATTCTGTACTCCTGTGTTGCTTTGCTTTTTGATATAAACCACAATCACTTAACCACCCTTTTATTGCCCTTTCAATTAAGCACATTCAGCTGAGCTGCTGCCTCAGGTGAATTCTTCCTCTCTGAGTTTGGGGCTATCTCTGTCACAGAAATCCTTCTACTTTGGACTTTCTTCAATACTAAGACTATTTGCTTATCTCTTAAGCATCAGTAAAGTTCAGTTTTCAGAAAACCTACACTGAACAAGAAATAGTGTTGCTAATTTTAGGCAATTAATTTAAGAATTATGGCCAGTACTATGAGTTGTTTATTTGAGCAGTACCCCCAGGAGAGCCATACTGATAAGCAAGTATATTGTGACCTAGTCTGTAAATGTGACTTGAGAGCTGTTGGTTTTGCTTGTTTACACAGTTGTTACCATTGTTGCACAATTATTAACGTTTATTGGGCATTCACTATGTGCTAGGAAGTCTGCTAAGGTCTTTATGTGAAGAATCTCAGTTTATATTCACAGTAGCCCTTCACAGTAGGTTCTATTAATATCTCTGATTTACAGATGAGGAAACAGAGTTTCAGGAGGAAATGACTTGTTTAAGGATATACAACCAGTAGTTGGTAGACAGGGATTTAAACTTAAATAGTATAACTTCAAAGTCCTTATTTCTCTTAACCTTCACAGTGTACAGCCTTCTTATAATGATATAAATGCCAATTGTACACTTATAATAAGCCAGGCATGCAGTATAGCTAGCCACCATGTATTCATTATTGTATGGATAATTTCATTAGCCCTTTGATATATGAGGCATCATTATTTTTCTTTTACAGATGAAGAAACTGAAGCTTAAAGAAAATAAGTAGTGTCTCCAAAATGATATAGCTAGTAAGTAGTAGAGACAGGATTTGAACTCATATCTCAAAGCACTATGCTATATTGTATCAATAAAGGTTTAAAAACCAATAAACAGAAGAGCTGATCTATAGGCTTCTACAACAAGAAGCAAAAATCATACTTTATATTCTGCTGCTTGCAGGACCTATTAAAAGAAAGATATTGGGTTATATATAATCAATATTAATAATTTATGTATTCCTGATATTATTGTTATTCCTGATATTAAAAGTTTTGCCAAAGAACAAGGAATCAGTGCCTTTCTTTATTAAGAGATGTGGCTTACCAAAGAATCTCAGAACCATCTTGTCAGAAGTAGCACTAAGGAGAGGTGGAGTAGAATGTGGCATGTACCCTTAGGAAAAGTGAATATATATAAATGTGTATTACAGTGGACACAACAACATAGCAAAAGAAAGTGTTACTCAAGGGATTCAATTCTTATAATACACTCCCAACCCCCTTCCCCGCCCCCCCCCCAAAAAAAAAAGACTTTGCCAGTGCACTGCTAGGATCTATATATAACTATTTGGTAGGAAAGATTGGAACATTGAAGAAACAGGATATTTGACTAGAGAAGTTAGGAAAGATGATTTAGGAATATGAGCTACTCAATAAGGAAGGCAGGCCAGGGTGGATTTCTACAGTGGGAGGCATGAAAGCCCTGGGTAGTAAGGTAATATGTAGCATTGATTATGAGAAGCCCACTAAAAAGATAAGAAAATACTCAGAGAAAGACTTTTATCTACTTTAGAACTTTGATTATGGTTAACCTTAATTTTAGGTATTGTATAGTCCTACTTTTGAGAATCTTAAAATTATCTGAAATAAATTAAAAGATTTTAGTTTTAATTCTAGAATTCAGGTTGGGAAATTTCGGCTTCCCAACATACTGATGTTAGCAGAGATTTAGAATTTTCTGACAGGCTTCTCTTGGAATCTCTTTCCCTGGCTTAACCCTAGAAATGTTAACTTTGAAAAGTGGCATCTGTCTGGCAGCCCCTTATATAGCTACTCTTGAATTTCCACTAAAATACATATGAAGACATAGAAAATAATGAGTACTCAGAAAAAGGCTGACAATTTAGACTGACAGTAAAATTATTGCCAGAACTAGGAAGAAATCTTTATTACTAAAAAATCAGAAAGAAATGGATTGAAAAGTGCAGTCAGTAGATCACTTATACTGCATTGCTAAAGATTTAGTAAGCCAATTGAGACTACATAGAAAAAACTGTGCTGTGCTCCTGTGCAGTCTAAATAAATACTGTTTCTAAAACACAAATTTGATACTCAGCAAAATAGGTTAGTTGTCTTATTGCATGGAAGTCACTATTTCAGAGGGCTAGAAGCCTGACTAGAAAATATTGCCGTTCTTTCTAGATATACACTTTAGAATGTAAACTACCAGCAAATAATTAGAGAAGAAGGCAAATGATGGTGGTGGTTTTAGGAGTTTGAATATGAAGCAGTGGTGAATTACATCCTTAAGGATCAGTCCCTATAGACAATTTGCTGTAAGTAGGATAGAGGGGAAAAAAGAATCTTAGTAAGAGTATATTCCAGGAATTATAGTTTTTCATGGATTCCATCAGTATAGATTATCAACAAGTCAGTCATTCGGGTTAGGAGAGGATCCAATCTTATTTCAAAGGAAATATATTAGATGAAATCAAGTTAGACACATAGAACAGATAATTGAGGATAGGAGATATATACATCAATCTATCATCCAGATGCATATCTGAGAAAAGGATTTATTTAACACCCAATTTGAGTATAGCCCAAAGAAGATAATTATCTCCTAATGAATATCAAATATAGAACAAGCAATAAAATAAAAAATTGTGTGGAATATATGAAAAAAAATTACAAATAGGTTGAAGAAAAATTATTCTTCAGACTCAAATAAAGCACATTTCTGAAAATGAGTTTTTAAAAGAGTCAGAAAATGTAAAATACTTTGATATTTAACTAAAATGCAAGGTGACATAGCTACTACAAAGCAAAGTGTAAAATGGCAGGTGTTCAGAACTTTTTGTAATCTCATGGACCATTTTGAAAAATTGAATGACTATTCTAGAACTTCTCTCCATGTAAAACAAATTTATAAATATATTCACATTTTTTACATTCAGTTTCTGGAGTTTTAAATATCTTCTGAAGTCTGTTTATGAACCTCAATTTAAGAACCCTTGCCATAATCAAAGACCAAATTAATATAATAATGGAATGTATCTATTTAAAATTAGAGATAAGACTAAGAAAGATTACAAGTAATTAAAGCTCAGCCACATATTTATATGGACAATGAGAGCTGTAGAGAGCTGAATTAACAACATTGACAAATCAGTGAGAATGTCACATGTACAGGAAAAAACTTTCTCAGAAAACAGTGAAAAAGACAAAGATGAGATCCAAGAAGAAAAAGATGTTAAACTTGAAAAATGGCTATATAATCTAATAATTTTAAGTATTCCTAAGGGAAAAAAAAACAACTAAAACATAATAAAACATATGTAAAGAAAAATAAAACTTTTGAACTGAAAAAAGAATTGGTTAGAAGCATAATAGTCTAGGCAAAATTGGTGAAAAGAGAGAAGACAGCCAGCCACACTTTCTAAAGTTTTTTTTTCTTTAGATCATAGATTGTTTGGCATACAAATTTAGATAGATAAAAGAGACTATAAATAATAAGAAACAAGAGCAAAAAATATAGCGTAGTGCTTTAGACCTTGTGCTGTGGAGCCAAGCTGTTATACCACTTTATAGTTGTGTGGATTTGGGTGAGATAAGTAATTCTTCTGAGTCTGTTTTCACATCTCTGGAACAGGGCTCTTCATACTTACCTCATAAGGCTATTGTAAAAATTAAATATGATAATTTATGTAAAATGCTTTTTACATAAAAAAAAAAAACTGGTACTCAGGAGATGCTGCCAGTCTGTGAATAATAATATTACTGCCATTGTCATCATCATCTGTAGGCTTCTAGATAACTGTTAATTTTTGTATTAATTTCTGTATTTTCCAATTTTTCTACAATGAGTGTGCATTACTTTTGAAATCAGAAAAATGTAATTTAAAAAATAACTATATACAAATTGATATATAGAGTGCAGATCCAACATAAAGTCATGGCAGGAACAAAGAAAGTATAGTAATATAAATTTTTTAAATGAATTTCCCCAATTTTCGGTAACAAGCCTGTATTAACCTTATAATAAAATATTAATTTTATTTAAAAAATATATAAGCTACATCTGCTCAATATAGGGGATAGGACCTTGCAGAAGAGTATAAGATGATGTGTGTGTTCAGTGTCCCATCTACTAAGATATTACAACATTATTATATGTACACTTGTGTGTACATTTAGTGTGTTTATCTATATGTTTTTTTCACTCTTGATATCATACCAAACCTTGAGTAAAATATTCTAATATTTCAAACATACTATTTTATAAGTAAAATTTTTTCATGTGATTTAAACAACCATAAACATCAAACTTTTAATTTTTTTACTTTTTATGGTGACATTGGTTAACGAAATCCAATAAGTCTTAGCTGTAGACTTAACAATAAGGCATATATATGTTTATGTTGTATGTTCACCTCTCATAGTTAGATTTTTTTCTGTCACCACATATTTGACTCCCTGAACCACGTCTACCGCTCCCTTCCCCCGTCTCCCTAACCTTCTGGTAACCTCTAGTCTATTGTTCATGACTGTGAATCTGTTTGTTTGTCATGTTCATTTGTTGCTTTTAGGCCTATATCCCACATATAAGTAATATGATGTGATTTTAAACCTTTTCTGTCTGGCTTATTTTGATTAACATGATTATCTCAAGGTTCATCCATGTTGTCGCAAATGGCAGTATTTTATCTCTTCTTATGTCTGAGTAATATTCCATTGTATATATGTACCACAGCTTCTTTAGCCAATCATCTATCATGGGGCACTTCGGTTGCTCCCCTGCCCTGGCCACTGTGAATAATGTTTCTATGAACATAGGTGTGCAAATATCTTTTTGGGTATTGCTTTTCAAGTCTTTGGGGTAAATACCCAGTAGAGGGACAGCTGGATCATATGGTAGATCAATTCTTAGGTTTTTTTTTTTATTTTTTTGTGTCTTGTGATTAATTTCTTTTTATAATGATATTAGTTTGAAAATTCGATGTTTCAGCTGTACATTTTAACAATAAGGCATACATATATATTTAGATTGTGTGTTCACCTCCTAAAGTTAGATTTCTTTCTCTCACCACATATTTGACCACTTTAACCTGCATACTATTTTCTGTAGTGGCCGAACCATTTTGCAGTTTCTCCAGAAGTTTATGAGGGCTCCATTTTTTCGGCATTCTCTCCAACATTTATTATTGTCGTGTTCATTATAGCTATTCTAACAGGTGTGAGATGATATCTCATTTGTGGTTTTGATTTGCATTTCCTTAATAGCTAGCGATGTTGACATCCTTTCATATATTTGTTGGCAATTTCTATGTCCTCTAGGGAGAAGTGTCTGTTCAGTCCTCTGCCCATTTTTGGATTGGATCTTTTGTTTTTTATTTTTGTTGTTATTGAGTTGTATGAGTTCTTGTATATTTTGGATATTAGGCCTATGTCAGAGGCATTGCGTCAAAATTATTTTCCCATTTGGATGGTTGTCTCTTCACCTTGTTGATGGTTTCTTTTGCTCAGCAAAGCTTTTAATTTGATGAAGACCATATTTTTATTATTGCTCATACTTCCCTTGCCTTGGAGGTCAAATTCATAAAATCCTCTTTAAGTCCAAGGTCCTTGAGTTTAGTTCCTATGTGTTCTTCTATGTGTTTATTGTTTCAGGTCTTATATTCAGATTCTTACTCCATTTTGTGTTAATTTTGGTGTGTGGTGATAGACAACAGTCTAGTTTCATTCTTTCACAGGTGGCTTTCCAGTTTTCTTAGCACCATTTGTTGAAGAGTCTTTCCTTTCTCCACTGTATGTTTTTGGCTTTTTTGTCAGAAATTATTTTCCATACAAATATGGGTTTAATTCTGGACTCTCAATTCTGTTCCACTGGTCCATGTGTCTGTTTTGCTGCCAATACCATGCTGTTTTGATTATTATCACTTGGAGGTATATTTGAAGCTAGGCAGAGTGATGCCTCCAGCCTCGTTCTTTTTCTCAGGATAGCTTTGGCAATTCAGGGTCTTTTTGTGCTTTCATACAAATCTGATTATTTTTTGCTCTATTTCTTTAAAAAAATGCTGATGGGATTTTGATGGGGATTGTATTAAATCTGTATAATGCTTTAGATAAATGGTCATTTTAATTCTGTTGATTCTTCTGACCCAAAAACATGCAATGTCTTTCCATTTCTTTGTATCTTCCTTGATTTATTTGCAAAGGATGTGGTAGTTTTCATCATATAGGTCCTTCACATGTTTCGTTAAATTTATTCCTATGTATTGTATTCCTTTCATTGGCAATTGCAAAAGGAATTGTTTTCCACTTCTTTTTTCTGACACTTCATTATTAGAGTATAGTAATACTGGGCTTTTTGAACATTGGTTTTGTATCCAGAAACTTTTCTGTATTTGCTTATTGTTTCCAGAAGTGTTCTTGTGGAGTCTTTAAGGTGTTCTATATGAGAATCATGTCATCGAAAAAAGAGTGGCAGTTTGACTTCTTTGTTTTCTATTTGGATGCCTTTTATATCTTTCTCTTGCTGATTGCACTCACCAGTGTCATATTGAATAACAGTGGCCATAGTGGACAGCCTTACTTCTTCCTGATCATAGAGAAAGATTTTTAGTTTTTCTCCATTAAATATATATGTTGCTGAGGGTTTATCATAGATGGCCTTTATTATATTAAAGAGCCTTCCTTCTATACTGATTTTGTTAAAGTGTTTTGATCATAAATGGATACTGTATCTTGTCAAAATCTTTTCTGTATCTGTTGATACGATCATGTAATTCTTATTTTTTTTTAAATTTGTTTATGTCGTGTATCACAGTAATCGATTTGCGTATGTTGAACTATCCTTGTGCCCCTGGGATGAAGCCACATGATCTTAGTGTATAATCTTTTTAATACTTGCTGTATTCAGTTTGCTAGTATCTTACTTTTGATCTGTGTTCATGAGAGATATTGGTCTGTAGTTTGTGGTGTGTGTGTGTGTGTGTGTGTGTGTGTGTGTGTTATATTTACCAAGTTTGGTGTCATAATAAGATTGGCCTCATAAAATGAGTTGGAAAGTATTACCTCCTCTTTGATTTTTGAAAGATTTGAAGAGAATAGGTATTAAATTTTCTTTGAATGTTTGGTAGAATTCACTGGCAAGCCATCTGGTCTGGACTATTATTTTTTTGTAGGTTTTTGATGATTGTTTCAATTTCCATGGTGCTCATCAGTCTTTTTTAGATTTTCACGTTCCTCTTGATTCAGTCTAGGAAAGGTTGTATTCTCTAAGTACTGGTCCATTTTTTTTCTAGGTTATTAAATCGTTATATAATTTTTCATAGTATTCTTGCATGATCCTTTGTATTCTGCAGCGCGTCTGACATAATTTCCCCTCTTTAATCTCTAATTTTGTTTGTGTCCTTTCTTTTTCTCTTTAGTGTCTAACCAGGGGGTTGTCAATTTTATTAACCTTCTCAATGAACCAGCTCTTTGTCGTATTTATTTTTCTATTGATTTGTTTTGTTTGTTTGTTTTCAATCTCATTTATTTCTGCTCTAATTGTAATTGTCTCTTTCCTTCTGCTTATTTTAGGCCTCATTCATTGTTCCTTTTCTGTTTTTTTTTTTTTTTTTTTTTTTTTTTTTTTAAGATGAAGTGTTGATTGTTTATTTGGGCTCCTTCTAGTTTTTGGAGATAGCCATGTATATGATATGAACTTTTTCTTATGACTGCTTTTGGCTTGTCCCAAAAGTTTTGATATGTTGTACTATCATATCATTCATTTATATGTAACTCTTGATCTCTTTTTATTTCTTCTCTGATCCAGTTATTTTGTATAGTACGTTGTTTTTTAATTCTATGTTATTTGTGGTTCTTCCTTTTTTTTTTTTAATACTTGATCTCCAGCTTCAAAGCATTAAGATCAGAGAATATGGTTGGTAGGTTTTCAACTCTCATATTTGGTTGATGCTATCCCTGTGTCTCAGTTGTGGTTGATTCTTGAGAATGTTCATGGCACTAGAGAAGAATGTATAAGAACTGTTTTGAGATGAAAGGCTCTGTAAATGTCTATTATGTTCCAGTTGGTCTAATATGTCATCTGAAGATGTTATTTCCTTATTGATTTCTGTTTGATGTTCTGTCCATATCTGACAGTGGGGTATTTAGGTCCCTACTACGATAGTGTTTTTTGTCTGTGTCTCCCTATAGGTCTGTTAGTATTGCTTTATATATTTTGGGGATCCCTGATGGGAAGCATAGATAATAATAAGTGGTTTTGTCTTCTTGATGCATGATTACCTTTATTATTATGAAGTGTCCCTCAGTATCTCTCTTTACCTTTCTTATGTTTTAGTCTGTGTTTTATGATATTAGTACCATTACTCCTGCTTTTCTCTGCATTCCCTTTGCTTGAAATATTATTTTCCACCCTTTCACTTTGAGTTATATTAGTCTTTGAACTAAATGTGTCTCCTGGAGGAGAAAGTGTTGGTTTTGTTTATTTCTCTTTATACCTGTAGGAGATCTTAGCTGGATATATTATTCTTGGCTAGTAGTACCTGTCCTTAATAGTTTGAATATTTGAGTCCACACCTTTCTGGCTTATAAGTCTGTGCTGAGAATTTCAAATGATAATCTAATGGGTTTTCCATTATAAGTTACCGTCTTCTTTTCCCTGGCTGCACTGAGAATTCTGCTTTCATTGTTGATTTTTGATCTTTTTCTACAATGTGTCTTGGTGAAGGCCTTTTTGAGTTGAGATAATTAGGTGTTCTGTTGACTTCTGAAATTCCAAACCCCAGCTATTCCTTAGATTTTGGAAATTCTTATCAACTATTTGACTGAAAATCTTCTATCCCTGTTCCTTTCCTTGCTTCCATAATGCCCATTATTCTTATTTTCCTGTCCTGAGGGTATCAGCTAGTTCTTGTATTTCCCTTTCATTATTTTTAATTCTTCAGTTTCTCTCTTCTTCCTTTTGATTTATTTCTAGATTTCTGTCTTCAATATCACTGATCCTTTCCTCCATTTGGTCGACTCTATTCCCAAGCTCGCTATTTCATTTTTTCATCTCTTTCAGTGTGTTCTTCATATCCAGTAGTTCTATTCTAGTTTTTTGAAAGTTTCAATCTCATTGCTAAATACTCATTCTGCTCATGTAGTTTTTTTCAATTCCTAAAATTGTTGATATGAATCATTTCGGAACTCACTGAGTTTTTTCAGAAGTCCATCCCGAATTCTCTGTCATTTAAGTTGTATATTTCCATGTCTGTAAGCTTATTTTCTGGAAATTTTTCTCTCTGTTTCTGAGATACTTTGTCACCTTGGTTCCTCATGGTTTAATGGTCATTTATCTGCCTGGTTCTTAATGGAAATTGATTCTGCCCTTTTCCCAGAAGATTTTTTATATAAATGTCTCTCTTTAGCCTGTTGCAAAGAAGGCAGTTTTGTTTGGTTCCCATTAGGTGGCGTCTAAGCCTCATGGGTCCCTGCTTTATATAGCCTTAATAATGTTTTTTTTCTTATGACTTTAATCACACCCACTACCCTCAGTCTCAGTCCCTGTCTGTGTTAGCAACACTTTTGCAGTGTTTCCTCAGATTCTTCTTGGGATCTGCAGTGTTCTGTCTCAGGGGAATGAGAGCAGGGCCCCTCTGGGTTGAGAGTTGAGGGCTGTGGCTCAGCCTATGTTTTGCAGCCACAGATGGTAAAAAATCATTTTTTTTCTCTGTCATCCTCAGTTTTCTGCCATCCCACTTATCTGCTTTCTTCCTGATGATAGGTTTTGGCCATTGGCCACATGGATCTCAAGGTCTTTCAGACAGGGCTGTGCAGGGAACTGCTGTACCTTCCTTCCTTCCCATTCCTTCTATAGTGAGATCCAGCTGTGAGAGGCCGGATTTTTTGTTTCTCCCAGTTCACTGCCCAACATTTGGGGTCTGACCTGTGTAGCTCTTATGCACAGATTCTGCTCTCAGATGTGCTGATGTGTAATTTGGGTGTTTTTGTTCAGTTTTAGATGTTCAGCTTATTGTTGTTTTAAGGGGAGAGATCTTTGGACATCTCTCTACCATGTTTCCCCAAACTCTTCATAAACATCATTTATAATAGCTGCTCAGGTGTTTCTGATCTTCTATGGTTGTATTTATCTAGGTAGTTCATGATTTGGGGCTGTTATGGTTGATACTTGAACAAAACATACATGTGTATGACCTTTATTCTGAATTTCTTATCATTTACTTAAAAATTATTCCTAGGAGCAGAGATACTGGCTAAAAGGGATACATATTCTTAAGACTGATGAATCTTGATAATTTTCAGAAAAGTTGTAACAATTTACTCCTCAATAACTCTCTTAACCTTCGACTAGATCAGTGGAACAGAACAGAGAGCCCAGAAATAGATTCACATAAATATTATTCAACTGAAATTTGACAAAAGAGCAAAGATAATACAATGTAGAAAAGATAATCTTTGTGACAAATGGTGCTGAAACAACAGGATATCCACATGCAAAAATAAGTCTAGATACACACCTTATATATTTCAGAAAAATTAACTCGAAATGGTCACAGACCAAAATGTAAAATACAAAACTGTAAAACTCTCAAAGATAACACCAGAGAAACTTAGATCACCTGTGTATGATTACTCTTTAGATGCAACACAAAGATGTGATCTATCAAGAAATAATTGATAAGCTGGATGTCTTTGAAATTATAAACTTATCTGAGAAAGACAATGTCAAGATGATGAGAAGGCAAGCCACAGTCTGGGAGAAATTATTTGCAGGAGACATATTTGATAAAAGATTGTTATATTAATATACAAATGCTTGAACCTCACCAATAAGAAAAACAAATAACCCAATTAAAACATGGCCAAATACCTTAATAAAACATTTCAACAAAGAAGATATACAGATGAATTAAGCCTAAGAAAAATTCCCCACATCACATGTTAAAAGGAAATACAAATTAAACAACAAAGAGATATTGCTACAACTTATTAGAATGGCCAAAATGCAGGACACTGACAACACCAATTGTTGGAAATGCTGAAGATATGGAGCAACAGGAACTCCCATTCATTTTTTATGGGAATGCAAAATGGTACAGCTACTTTGGAAGACTGATTTTTGGTTTCTTACAAAACAAAACATACTTTTACTATATGATCCAGCAATTTGGATCCTAGATATTTACCTAAAAGAGTCAAAAACTCTTTCTGCATAAAAACTTGCACACAGATGTCTATCACAGCTTTGTTCATTATTTCTAAAACTTGGAAACAACCAAGATGTTCTTAACACAGTGAATGGATAAATAAATTGCAGTACATTCAAACAATGAAATATTATTCAGCACTGAAAAGAAAAGAGTAATCAAGCCATGGAAAAGACATGGAGAAATCTGCAATGCATATTATGAAGTGAAAGAAGTCAATATTGACAAGGCTACTACTATATAATTCCAACTATATAAACTTCTGGAAAAGGCAAAACAATAGAGATGGCAAAAAATCAGTCATTGTCAGCAGTTGTAGAGAAGGGAAAGAGATGAATAGGCAGAGCACAGAAGATTTTTAGGGCAGTGAAAATACTCTATATGAAGCATAATAATGGATAGATGTCATTAAACATTTGTCCAAACCTACAGAATGTACAATGCCAAGAGTGAACCATAATGTAAACTTTGGGTGATTATGATGTGTCAGTGTTCATTCATTGGTGTAACAAATGTCCCCCTTTGATGTGGGATATTAATAATGAGGAAGTTATGCATATTGTGGGGGCATTTTTGTACTTTCCCCTGAATTTTATTGTGAACCTAAAGCTGCTCTAAAAATAAACTTAATTAAAAAAAACTTTGTTATAAAGTGTATAAAAGTTTACAATACTTTTGAACAGTGTGACCAGAGATAATAATTTTTGGTTAAAAGAAAATGGAAAGAAAGCTCCATGGAACAATATATAAATGTTCCTTTGGAGAGAATTTGAGACTTCTAGCCAAGGCTTTCCTTCTAAGCATGTGCAAAATTAGAATATCATCTGTTTTAATCCATAAATATACTCTTCAGCAATCATTTTCACTTAAGAGTTGTGGCCATACTTGCAGAGCCAAAAATTTTTTTTAGCTGTTCTGTTCTTCTGTCATAGAAAGCTCAGAATGGACTGGAACACTTTCCAAGGTTGAAATTAAATATGGTCTTACAACGTCTCAGTTCTTGGAAATTCTGTGAATGTGTATGTAATGTATTGTGACAGGGTAAGAATGTAGAATAGTAAGAACATAAAATTCTCAATTAGGATGTCCCTTGCTCTCTTTTCTTAAGGATTTCAACATCACTCTGTATATATTCAGAACCGAAATCTCTAGCACTACTTTAACCTGGCAAAATGTTTCTGTTCTTGTACACTTGAACTTCCTCAAATGCTGTGGCTCATATATAAACAGAATGCAAACTTTCCCATTGAGAATGTATTCTACACTATCATAATTGGTTTATCTTTATACATTCCTTGTTTTCTATGTTTCTTTCCTCTCTTTTTCACAAGTGTCATTATTTTTTCCTCTACTTCTCCCCAACTTTTAACCATTTTACCATACCTTTCTTCCTCTATTTCATTTCTTGTTTGAATTTATTTCCCTTTTCTCATTCCAAAATATAAAACTAAATACCAGTCAGAAGATTTCATCCAAGATTTTTTCAAACTGTAATAACTCAATAGTGTATGTGAAATTAATTTAGTGGCTTGAAACTGGCATTTAAAAAAAATTAATATATATCATAGTATATCATATATAGTAAGACAGTTACTTTTTTCATAAAAGAAACATAGAAGGTGCTGGTCCAATATAAATGTATTTTGAACTGTGGATCAAGGTCAAAATGTTTTGAGAAAACACTACTGTAAGCACACTTTAAGATGCAAGACATAGAATAAGACAAATTAAATCATCTATCAGCCAGGCAAGTGCCCTGGGTACCAATCTATACATGAAAAACATTTCAGAGTACTATAAGCAGATGGATAAAATTACATTTACCAGGACTCTTTACTAAGAGAGTACTATTTTTGTGAAGTAGATGAATTTGTAGATAAAATTTTAGTGCTTAGAGGTTTAGAGCAGCAGACTAAGAATAAGTCCTTCTTTCTTCCATCTTCCCCATCTTCACATAGAGCTCAGTGTTCCATTTCAATAGATGTTGAACAGATATTTATAGAAATTTGATTTGAAAAGGCACCAAATTATACCCTGCTACATTTCTCATATGTCGACTCAAAATCTGTGTAGACCTTAATACAGAGAAAAATGTTGTTGTAAAAAGCGCATTATTTAGTTAGGAAATAGTAACAAGTAAAACTCAAAGTGTTCAGTGACTTAGCACATAGAAGATTTCTTTCTCATTCATGTAATTCACATTGCAGCTGTGGGCAAGTAAGTGGGTTAGCTTTGCTCCAAATGGTGATTCAGGAACATTGGGTTCTTCCATGTTGTGGCTCTCTCATGTGGCTTTCAGTCTTCTGATCCAGCTTGAAGATGGGGAAGAGATGGTGGAAAAAAACACACCCATTTACTTAAAAACTTCCACCTGCAGTAATATCCATCACTCTACAGATATTTCATTGGCAAGAAATGTTACATAGCCATACTTGGACTTAAGGAGGAGCTTGGAAATGTAGTCCCTGACTAGCAGCTACCCTAGCAACATCACTACACAATGGAGAGGGGACATACATTTTTGATGAACAGTTATTCAGTCACAGTAAGTACAATACTCAGGCAAGGTGTCTCTGAAAATTGCCAACACAGGTTTTTGGAACATATTGCTCCTCTCCTTACCATGCTTTTTTTGCAGTATGACAAGGTTTTGTTGATCATTGTGCTTATACTTTTTTGATAAAATAGGCTATTTTATTTCTCTTATTAAAGCAATGATTTAGCATCTCCACATTTAGTTGCATATTACTTTTAGTTCAAATAAATGTAGTTAGCAAGCATATAGTATATGAGTAGTTAAATCCTAAAATTGTAGGCAGTCACTTCATTTATTCAGCTGCTGGTTTCCATTGGTTCATCAGACAGAGCACTTTGCATTCTATGATTTTTGATACTCGAATGCAGTTGAATTAAGTTTTTATTAAACAGAAAGCTTGAAAGTTTAAACAGTAAGCCAGTAATATTGAAACATTAGAATCTGATTTAGATGAACAGTCTTCTGAATTAATTGAATATAAATATTTATTTAGGCAGAAAGCACTTCTTTAGAAATTGCTTTCATGATATGATTTTTACTTAGGTTGTTGAATAATCAAACTAGTTCATTAATTATGGATAACAATTTGTTGACAAATGTATTATTGCTTTAGTAGCTTTCTTGCCCAATATCTATACGATATTTATTGATTATCACTTTATTTTTATTTTCTGTAATTAAAACAAATATAAAAATTTGAAATCTTTTAATAGAAACTAGACTTTTTTTCAAAGATATCTGTCAGTTGTGTGACTATGGAAAATTGTGTTACCTATGTCTGAAATGCAATATATAAATATCTTCAAAATAATGAATGCAATATATTTGTAGAATTACCACTGACAAAATGACTTTGCCTTCACTAAAATGAATTTACTCTCTTTCTTTTTTTCTTTGCAGGTAGGTAAATAAGTGCTAATATTAATTCACTTGGAGTAAAAAAAAATAGCATCCACACTGTTGATTAAATAGAGCATAGAAAAACTGGCCATGACATTTAATTGGAAACATGGGAGCTATTGGTTTCTTTGCGTAATCTGGCCATCTGAATTTTGATTCTTCCTAACAATGACCAAGGAAAAAGAGGGAAATGGTGACATGGGAAAGATAGCATTTTCTCATTTCAAAAATAGTTGATAAATAGCCATTTTACGAACTTAGCCCATTACATCAGTGTTTTTGCAATGTGTGTTCCATGAAATATAAGTCCTGTGAACCCATCCATAAAAGGGGCTCTGGAAGTAAATAAGGAAACACTGAATTTTTCTCACAGATAATCACAGTACATGTTTAGCATTTTAAGGGCTTGAGAAATCCTTTAGGTTAGGAAGCCCGTTTGACATTTTTTTTTTTAACCTGGAACCTCAATATATTTTAAGCCACTATTTTGTTTAGTAAGTATTAACCCTAATCACGGACATCTTCCAGATCCTTGTTTGCAGATTTTTAAAGGGCAGAAATATGTTTGTTTTTCAAAACCCAAGTTAAGGTATATACCCAAAAGAATCGAAAAACAGGTTTTCAAACAAAAAACTTCTACACAAATGTTTATAAACAGCACTATTCGCAATACTTAAAACATCGAAACAACTCAAATGTCTATTCAATAAATGAATGAAAAAAGAAATGAGGCTATTGTATAATGGAATATCATTTGACAGAAACAGGAATGTAATACTGACCTGCTACAACATGGATGAACTTTGAAAAAAAGTAAGCGAAATAAGCCAGTCACATAAGATGAAAATATTATATGATTTTATTTATATTAATGTACAGAATATGGCAAAATTCCCTAGAGACAAAAATAGATAGAAGATAAATGGTTGCTTAGAGCTGCAGAGATGCGAGGAATTACAGGTAAGCGGTATAAGGTATATCTGTTGGTGATGAAAATGTAAAATTACCACAGTGATAGTTGCCTATTTAACTTTCTAAAAAGTATATCTGTGAATTTACTAAAAAATCATGGAATTGAAACTTAAACTGAACTAATTGTAGTGTGTGAATTATATCTCAATAAAACCTGTTACAAAAATGATGATCATCATTTGGTAAATATTTAACTGTTTATAAGCTCCTCTTCTTAAATATAAGGAATGTTTTGTTTTTATCTTTACATTTTTATTGCATTTATGTCATACAAAGATTTTCTTTTTAAAAATATTTGTAATTAAAATGTAGCTAAATACAATATCATATTAGTTTCAGGTGTACACCATAGTTATTCAACATCTACATACCCAAGGAAGAGATCATCATTATAAGTACAACAACTATCTGACACCATGTGCATGCCATCACAATATTATTTACTTTATTCCCTATGGTGCACACTACACCTTCATGACTTACATGTTTTATATCTTGAAGTTTAAACCTGTTATTCTCCCCTTCACTTTTTCCTCCCTACCTTTTTCGGTTTTTCAATTGCAGTTGACGTTCAATATTATTTTATATTAGGCCCAGGTGTATAGCATAGTGGTTAGATGTTTATGTAGTTGTAAAGTGATCCCCTGAGTAGTCTAATATTCAACTTGCACTATACATAGTTATTACCATATTATGGATTACATTTTCTATGCTTTACTTATATCTCCATGTGACTATTTTCTAACTACCAATTGTACTTCTTAACCTCTTCACTTTTTCACCCCATCCTCCAACCCCTTCCCATCTGGCATACATCAGCTTGTTTTCTGCATCTATGAATCCACTTTCTGTTTTGTTTATTTGTTTCGTTTTGTTCTTGAATTCCACAAATAAGTGAGATTAAATGGTATTTATCTTTCTCTGTCTGATTTTTTCACTTAGCATTATACCTTCCAGGTCCATCCATGTTGTGAAAAAATGGTAATACACACACAGACTGAAAGTGAAAGGTAGGATTATCTTTAAAAAGTTGCTCTTTATTTTATGACTTTTTATTTAAATCATTAACAGCATTATTTATATAATTTAAAATGTGTATATCACTAATAATAATATAGGCTATATAAATATTTATTCACATGTAAATATACATATATTTTTCAAATAACCTAGTTTGGAGTAATATGTAAAGGCATTCAACATTATATTATCAGATACTTTCAAAAAAGCCTATTAGAAATGCAAAGTAATGTAAATATTATATTATCCCTGATTTGTTGGCAATTAAAAAAAAAAACAAGAGAACACATTTGGGAGAATTCAGGCTTCAGGATTTTATTGTGAATGTCAAAAAAAAGGCAAACCAATTTAACATTTTAGGTTCTGTTTATTCTGCTTGTGATCTTACTGGCTCTTCACTTCAGTTTCTGTTACTGGTTCCTCTTCTTCCTTTTCTTGGATTTCTTAACATTGGAGTGCCCCAGGGCTCAGTTCTTAGGACCTTTTGTTTTCTCTATCTTCACTGCTTCCCTTGGTGATCTCATCCAGTTTCTTTGGCTTCTCAAATATCTTTTATTAATAAACTCCATAATTTATCCAGATTAGAATTCTCTCCCTTGAACTTCAGGCTTGTATAGCCAATTTGCTTACTCATCATCTCCATTCAAATGTCAAATGGATGTCTCACATCAACATGTCACCAACTAAACTAATCTTTTTTTTTCTAAATCTTGCTCTATCCAACTTTCATTCTCAGTTAATGGTTAATCCATTTCCTGTTTCTCAATTTGACTTGAATTAACATGAATCATCTTCTCTCATTCTTCAGTCATGCTGCATTTCCCCACCCCCATCCTTGCCCTGCTCCTTAGAGCCTTTCACTGACAGTTCTCACTACAGGATGTTCTTCCCCTGATTTCACATGCTTGGATCCCCTCTTCTTTCAATTCTTTGTTCATATTTTCACCTCCCTTTTTCAGTGATGGCCACACCAACCACACCACTTAAAATTGCAATCAGAAACTTTGATCCCCTGTTGACTCTACCTTTTCCCAAATCCACCATCTAACATAGTATAAAAATTTTCTTACTTATCATGTTAATGTTTAACTGTCTCTACTCACTAGAGTATAAACTCCATGAGGACAGAGGTTTTTGTCTTTTGTTCATGTATAACATGTCTCCACAGTGCCAGAAACTGTGATAAGCTCATAATCTAGTACTCGATAACTATTTGTTCAAATAACAAATGGTTCTATGTCAACATGTAGTCTCTATTATTTTTAATGACCCTAAAAATGGTTTGTGTTGTTTGGAAATGACTGGTGTAGATTTTCCAAAACAAACAAAAACACTTTTATAAGGATAAATGATATTATTATTAATTTCAGGTATACAATATATTGGTTAGACATTTATATAGTTTAACAACAGATGATTGAATTAAAGAAGTTATGGTGTATGTGTGTGTGTGTGTGTGTGTGTGTGTGTGTGTGTGTGTGTGTAGGATATTACTTAACCATAAAAATGAAATCCTACCATTTGTAATGATATGTGTGTTCTGACTGGACCAATAGGCACAATGTATAACACTCATCAAGCAGCTATTGCTACCAAATGCCCACTTCACCCACAGCTATATCCAATTCAAATGCTTCAAATTATAATCTTTATCAGTTACTGAAAATATTTCTAATTTTATATTTTCTACTGAAAAGTCAGCAAAGGCCTTGATTTCTGCTTTTCATCTTCTTTCTTTTCCAAACATTTCTCCTATACAGCTTCAAAAATAAAGCCAAGGACATTTTGTATGAAAGTTTTATTATGATAACATTAATTATCACTTTATTTCACACTGAGTGTGTGTTTTTTAAATATTCTCAAGGCTTTGTTTTCTTATAAACATTAACTTGTCTCTAAAAGCAGGTAGCTTACAGCATAGCAAAGAAAGCAGAATTTTAAAAATGAAACAAATCATATATGTGTAAAATTAGCACAAACTAATCTTTCTTTGAGAACTTTAAATTCAGATTGGGGATTTAAATCATTCATATTTAAGTTACCAATCTCAGTCTCATTAGCCTAATTTACATTTAATTGATGAGGACCTGTGCTACCACCTTAGAACTGGTGCATATACTCTGTAAGTTACATGATGTCCAGTGGGAAACACTGCTTAAGGATTCCTTTTCTTAGGCCTTAGTTGCAGCTATTACATTTTATGTGATCTCAGACTAACTATTTAACCACTTTGTGCCTCTGGGTTTTAAATATAAGAATTCAGAGAAATATTCTTCTGCTATATACGTTCTTTAAGAGAAAGAACATTAACATGTGCTGGACAGAGCACATTTTTGGAGTCATAAAGACCTATATGCTAATCTTGCATCAGTGATGAACAGCTTTCTGGCTTTAGGAAGGACAGTATCACTGAGTCTTATTTCTGTCTTCAAAATAGTGATAACCTGGTATGCAAGGTTGTGAGGACTAGGTTAGAAAATTTGAAAAATGGCATAGTGGCCAGAACATATCTAGGTTCTCTTTCTCTTCTTGCCCCTCCACCTGCTTCTGTCCTGGCTATAAAATGAGGTCATGAGCATTAAATTTTATATAAGTGACTATCATGTAGTAGGTGCTTAATAAATGTTAGGTCTCTTGGATGTGTTACAAGGTAATTAAAGTTTACTAAATATGGAAGGATGAATATTAAAATAGTGGAGAAAGAAAAATGAGGAAAAATGAGAAAATAAAATTTTAAAGAAAAACATGAGAACTTATGTTATATGCTTGCATGCTCCCAAAGTGAAATCTATAGTGTATATTGAATACTAAAGATGAACATTGCTAGTCTTGCAGAGGAAAGGTCATTAGCAAGTTCATTGATTATGGTCCTGTTGCAATTAAGTATTTGTAAAATATCTTGCCTTGATTAATTCACTATTAGTCATATGTATGAGGTAATGTGCTCCAATATATATGGATAATTTTTAATCTTTATTCAATTAACTGTCTCGTTTTTTTTAGCTATTTTTAAAATCAAATGAGTAGTAATAACTTTTTTTCCTATTTTAGGATCATAAGAGTATCCTTATTCTTCTGGCATTTTTAAAAGATGTATAAAAATTGGCTTAATAGTAAGATGCAGTCTGATTTTACTATTTTAAATTAAATTTAAATTTATGATTCATAATTACATAGCATTGCTAAAATTCCAGTTTCTGGATATCAGGAGAATAACTATTTGTGAATATAAAATAACATAAAATGTTTTGAAAACTCACACCAAAAATGAAATAATAGGTGAGAAAATAATTAAACCAAATGGTCAGAAAATGTAAGACCTAAAGTTTTGAGATTCTGTTTTGTATACTTCTTTTTATTATTATTTTTTAAAATAGAAAAACACAACTCATTTTAAAATGAATCTAGAGTTATTTCTTATTCTACTGTCTGAGTTGATGTTACCAAAAACAGAATGAAAGTAACGTGTTTTTTCTTCTTATTGGAAATTTTTAAATAAAACTTAACTATGATGTCCGGCTTAAGAGTTCAATTCAACCAACATTTACCTTGAGTAGTCTACCATGATGTTTAAGAACATGGGCTTTGCAATCAATGACCTGGGTTTAGTTTCCCATTTCACAATTTAGTTGTGCAACTTTGAGAGAGGTACTCAACCACTAGTTGTATTACTTTCTTCATGTATACAGTTAGGCTCTCATACCTACTAGGCAAGGATATAGTAGGGATTCAACAGGAAAGTATGTGTGGGTTCTAGTAATAGTAAGCATTAGATAAATTGTCAACTGCTAATACAAACTATGTGCCAGACTCATATTTTGGTTATAAAAAGATATAAAAGTTAACATCTGATACTGAGCTTAGAGTAAACTATAAGCAGATTACATATTGAGACATAACTGGTAAAGAGGGCTTACTTTACAAATAACCAGTTACAGATCAGACACTTACTTAGTTGTCTATATAGCGCATGTATATAGAAAATATATTACTATATGAGTAATGTTAAATGAGCCCTCTGTGTAAATGTCAAAGTATGTATTGAGTTCTCGAACCTGATATAAAATCCTTGTGGAGCATAAGTTGGCTATGGTTTTATAGTATTAAACATGCTAGTTATAAAATGTATTTTTGGAAAATTCATTATATCCTTACATCTTTCAAGTGAGATCAACATGTATAAAAAAGAAAAATTTGCTTTATTCTAAAGTAACTCATTTTAAAATAAAATCGGTGTTTTAGAAGATAGGTATGTTTTGTTGTTGTTGTTGCTGCTGCTCAGAATTTCACCTGCAAAACTTCTATGAGGTCAAAAAGAGCATGCCTCAATCTTCTAGAAGTTTATTGATCAATCACTTAGATGGCTTTGTAGTTAAAAGAGAGAGCCTGCATATTGCAGTCAAATATGTAATACATCATAAGAACATGAAGGGATTTATTTTCATGCAAAGAGTGCATTTATTTTAACAAGGAAAATGTCAATACAAAAATGATCTAATTTACCCTCATTGAGAGTTGTGTATTTAATTTCTCAGAAGGAAAACAAATTGTGGGGTATGCCATAGACCCTGATCTTTTATGAGTTAAAAGTAACCCATATTGTAGATTACGTGGTAGATGAGTAAAGACGGGTGTTTTCCATATCATCCCTCCTGCACCCACCAGCTGATAGAGCTACAAGAGCATCATTAGAATGATACCAAATACTTGTTAGGCCAAATTTACAAAATTCAGTTTTCCAATTAAATTAACATTTTATTCAGAAAGAGCTCTCTGTCAACCAGCAATTTGTACTTGCCAAATTATGATCAGAGCTCACAATGCTGATTCCGAAGACTCAGCAAGTTTCTTTCTGAATAAGAATGGATTCATTTATACCAGAGTAATATTTCAATATAGACTACATATTGTTGTATCCTTTAGCAATTCATCATTCCTGGATAGTGTATTAGGTATGAGTATAAGTAATGTGACTGCTCCTCTTTGGTGGCTTCTAAATAGATTCTGAAGGCAATTGCAAAATAAGAGTTAAAAAATGTCTTTAACAACTGCATTAGAATAGGAATATGTGTTTATTTCCCACAGCTACCACACTGAAAGTTCACTTTTGTTGTTTATGCAGTGCACAGCTGAGAGGTTACAGAGATGGGGAAGACTTGGCCCTGTCCTTAAGGATGTAATTGTCTAGTTGAGGAGATTAAAAGTCAATAACATTTATAATACAATATGGAAAGTGCTCTTATAGAAGAAAACACAGATGCTGTAGGAGCCCAGAGAAGAAGCAGATAACCAAGTTAGAGAAACCTTTGTAAATTTGTAGGAAAACATCCATTTGGATAGATAAGTTCTGAGATATACATCTCACATATTACATTACAGTATCTATGTTTATATGTCATATTTTGGCATTATCTTTAGTGACAAAATCTTTAACAAAGCATTCCAAATGAAAAGGAGTTACATAGTTATTTTGTTTTCTTTATTCCAAGGAATTCATGTACCTAGTCTCAGAAAGAAGGTTCAGGAACTTTTTTTGGCT